>CABEGB010000883.1:181829-245282 GCA_901521435.1 Crematogaster levior | reverse complement strand
CGATCGCTCCTTGGCATCTTAAATACATGTCGATCGATCCCTTAATGTAAAATCAAGTATTAATCGTTGCCCGATATCGAAAGATAAGAGCGAAATCGTACCAATATTTCCAATTCGCGGGTTTATTTAAGGTAAAAGGTTCTTAAGTTCTAACACGCGGTGGATTATCCGTTTTTTCACAGCAAGAACTCTTTCGCGTGCTCTTTGAAAAGCGAAGAAGCGTCTACATTCTATTTCTACTTATATACATCGATAGCCTCGCGATCGCTTAAATGCTAAAACATTTGAAAAGGCTTCGGGCTACTTTCAAGGTACGCAAATATCCCCTCGAAGTCCTCCGAAGGATCGTTAGTTAGGATCGAGTATTACGATAAACCCAACCAGGCTCGTCATCGTTCGTACACAGGATGTTTGGTACATAGGCACGTCTACTGAACAGATCAATATTTTATAACAAAAATTATAATGTTTTATGCTAATCACAATTTGGAATATTTTCCCACGATTTTTAAAAAATTCTGTTATTTATTATTATTTAATTGTAATATTTAAATTGAAAGTAATTTTGTTTTCTACAATTTATATTCAATATATTGATAAATTAAATTTATATTAAAAGATTTGATACTTGATACTTTTAAAAAATTGTAAAAAATAATATTCTAATTTTTCTGAAAATATAATGATCTTAATATCTCTTGAAGAGATATTGAAATTAAAAAAAGAACATTTAAAATCAACATATCGTTAAAATAAAACTTAAAATAAAAGATATCATTTTATAATTTTACTTCATTATTTTACGCAAATAAAATTATTTAAACTTTCGACCAAAATGCCATATAAAATGTACAAAACGTCCATATTTCCAAACACCCGGTAGATTATATCGAAATATAATGTTTTTGCGGGCTTCCGGAAACACTGTACAATCAGACGACTTCGTCTGATTTCACGCACAATTTTATTATCCTTTGTATTATTTTCGTTCGTTTAATTTCGTTTCATTCGATGTAATTTCAAATTTGTATCCTTTTTTTATCTCCCTTCTTTTGTGTCGAGAGACTACAAGATTGTATATAATTTGACATATTTGCATCATCTTTTTCGCAGGATACTTTTAGTTATCGCGATTTCATCTTACTGATTTGTCGCTAGCTGTTACGATATATCCTTCACATGAAGATCCTCTTTGGCTTAACAGAATCTTTATTCTTGCATAAACTTGGTATGCTTTACGCAGCTACATTATTTCTACAAAGCTTGTGCGTCTGCATTTATTAATAATAAATGCCATAAATTTGCACTCGTAAAGATGTATTACACACTATTAATGAAATTTATATAACATCTTAAAGCATATCAAGCACTTGGAAATAAATTTCAATTTAAATAAAATTTCAGATTTAATTTATTATTATAATTTTTATTTTATTTTTATATATTTAATTTTTATTAACTTTTTACCTTTTACTATATTTATTTTACTCTTCTTTTATTAAAAAAAAAAATGAACTGTTTTAAATTAAATATTTAAATATTCGTATCTAAATATAATTAGATACGAATAACAAATAATTAGTTTAATTAAAACAAAAAACAATAATTATTACAATATAAAAAATATACGAATCAAAAAGAAATATAATTAAAAAATTAGTGTTTTAATTAATAATACAGAAATATTATAATATAAAATTTCTCTCCGGTGCAAGAATTTTTATTTCAAAATATAATTGTCTTTTTCCATGTCAAACACAAACAGAAAGAAAATTACTTATTTTCGTATTACCATTTGCTTTATCTACAGTCCTGGAAGCCTTGATGCTTTAAACGCGATTCATAAAACACGTGATTGCGGTAAATACGTACAACACACACCTCGTTCGTATACTGCTTTGCATCTCGTAAGTACTGCGTAACTGCACAGGTGAAAGCTCCATTGTCTTTCGCACCTTTCTTCTACCAGCCGATTGATATCGGCTATCTTTTATCGGTAGATTTGTAAAAAGACACATTCTACAGAAGTTGTCGAGTACCGATAAATTATTATTCTCCATGATAAAAATGACAAATAATGACTTATAATAATAACAAAATGAAAGAATATACTAGGAATCAAAATTATGTCTGTAAACTAAAGAACAAATAAATAATATCTTGAATAATTGGAAAACTAACCCGAATTAAATTTTTTAATTTAAGAGACCTTCAAGTCGCATTTATAATTTCGAAGTTTGGAAATATGAATTTTTATTACTTAATTCGCCTTAAAGTTGGTGTCCTTAAAGTTGGTGATTTTTAAGTGTTAATAGGTGTTATAAAATATCTGTTTAATTTTCTTTCATTAAAATTTAGGTAGCCGAAAGTTAAAGTTTCTTTTTTTTTAAATTCTCGTTTGAATATCGAGAACGAACGATCAAAGATGCAAGAAATCGACGAAAAATCAAACGAAGTCGCGCTTGATCCGAGCGAATATAATCGATAACACTCATTGTTACGATTCACTTATGTATTCCTAAGTATCTAAGTACGCACTACTCTTAAGTTGCATCGACGTACAATAATAATTGTAAACTTGATAATATTAAGGCCTCTTAGTTACTAACGACAAGTCGTCACAATTTTATATCTTTGATCGCTATGACTATGCTACCGAAATAGGAAAGCGACAAGAATCATTTTATTTCGTCTCACAGTATACAGAACCACCGAGTATCGACCTGTCGACTTCCGCGTTCATCTCCACTTTCATCTCCAAAACGGAATAAGAAATACGATCGTCGCAAAATGAAGTTTTTTAATTCCTTAAACGAAAAACTGTTCAACAATTTGTGTTTCTCGCGATTTGCAAACAATTTCTCTCGTATTTGCATTTCGTAACTGAGCACGACGACGTATCTATTAATCGTAGAAAAATTCACAGAACATTGTCTTGTTACTTTTACAATCCTCATTATTCGCACAATCGTCTTGAAACGGTTTTCTTAACATACAGTCATTTTAAACGCGATGGCAAGACGCAAGTGAAATCTCTTTTACGGCGTAGTTTCTTGGTCCACTTTGAGAATGTTAACGAATCAATAATATAACCCCGCAGCGGGAATATAAGTAAAATCATCAGCGAGACGCGTTTTTCATCGCGCGCTCGATATCGGCGGGTTTCTGTCGCGAGAGATTCGAGTTATTTACAATTTGTACAATCTCGCATGTTGATGAATCCCAAAGAAGCCGATATGGCAATATAATTGCTCGCCTGCTGCCTCATTGATTGGCAACGAAATCGTTCGTATCAATCATCTTGTGTAACTTACCATCTCGTTATATTGTATTAATCGTCAAGCTGTTCAAACGATTTCTTTCTGTCTGATAGAAATTTATCGTGATAGAAATTTATCTACAATACGAAAATCTACATCTGCAATGTTTCTCTGTGCCTTCATCATAACGAAATCGAAATAAAGAAACTCACGTTAATGAGTACGAGGAACATTGACGTGTAGCGAAAACAAATTAATCGAAATTAATTAACTCAATTAAATTAATTGCCAAGTGATATCGTGTTCGCTGCTTATGCGTTGAAGAAACTTAACTGGAAAAAAGAAGCCAGGAATGGAGATGTGAAAGAAATGTGGGATTTGGACATGTGCGTGTGCATGTGCATGTATGTGGGACTGTGCTAAATTAAAGAAAAGAGAACCATCGCTTTTCATACTTTTACTTTTTTTTTCTTTCTTTTCCTTTAGCAACTTTATTGTTCGGTGCATCTCTCTCGTGCCAGAGCCACTTTCCATAATGAAGGCATATTCGCTAGTGTGAAGTATACGTAGACGTTATTGTTTATTTTTATGTTTTTTGTCACTTAATTACTCGTTATCTCTAACATAGGTACCTTATTACCTAGCCTCCGCTATCGTAATTCATACGACGCATCGTAAAATGCATACGTGCGTTCCTTGGCGTCTCAAATGCAATGTATGCGCGCGCTCGCGCACGCGTGTAAGAGGACACAAATGCATGTATAAGAATGCGCAATTGATTTTCGTATCGAAGTAAAGCATCGAATGTCCGACTGACCAGCTACGAGCCTACGTATTTACAAACTTCGTCATTTAATTTGTCTACTTTAAATAAAAAACATTAATCGTATATTCTTCTTCTCTTTAGTTTTCTAACACCTCACACCGGAAATCAAAATCGGTATAATTTTAATAAATCGAAATTTCATTACATACATGCGTAAAAATTATCTCATCCTCGCTCAATAAATAATAAAATTAATATTATAAATCATTTAAGTTAAGATTTCAAATCTAAAGGATGTTTCTGCGATAAATAGCGGACTTACGATAATTCACGATTAATTATCTTGAAAATGATTAGCAGATTAATATTATTCCATTGTTAATATTTTCCTTTAATTCAAACTCAAATTTAAATTTAAAAAAAAATAAAGTTCTAAAGAACTCCAGCCGAACTAAAAATAGCATCGTTAAGTCGACTACTTAATTATTTTGGCTTTTACATTAATTTGTAGAAAAAATTGTATGGGAGAAATAGAAGTTATCCCTTTATTAAATTATACCAATTTCTTAATTATTCACACATGTCATACACATACGTATCCAATCTTATTTCACTGTCTTTCCCGTTCGCTCGTTCTTGATTGAATTTAAATTGTAAACTGTAATAAGGGAAAACTTTACAAATTACGCACAATAACAATTATATTTTTCTCGACGACGAATTACAAGCATAAGTCACTGGATGTTTTTGAAAAAAGATACACTTTTTTCTCGATTTGTTATGTCGTTCGCAATCGTTCATAACAGTTTGGAAAAATTTTGAATTACGCGACTATAAACAATCGTAACAAAGCCAAGTTGACAAGTTAAAAACAAAATTATCTTCAATACTTACAGTTTATTTTTTAAATACATAATTCGATAATAATCCTACACATTTGAAACGCTAGTCTCCAAATTTCTCTATACTTTGATCAAATAAGTCGAATTGAACATGATAATATATTGCGTAAATTCATAGGTTCGTGCGGATTTTTAAACAAAATTAAAATGCACTTTATTAATAATTATTAATTCAATTAAAAATTAAATATATACATATAATAATAAAAAATTATTTTAATTAATTTTTTAATATTAATATAATATAATTAATATATAATTATATAATTAATTTTAATATAATTAATATAATAATTTTTAATAATTGTATTTAATTAATTAATTTAATTATTAATTATATATGTACATATAATGATAAAAAATTAATTTAATTAATTTTTAATAATTGCATTTAAATGCAAATTAAACAAAAAAGTTCCACACAAACACTTATGGATCAACCCAATATATGTATGCAAATAAAAGCTGAATTTAATCGTAAGTTGTTATCAATTATCCACTAAAAAATATGAAAAATAAACAAAGTAAGAATGTCATCACTTCTGAGCGAGAATTAAAATATTTGCTAATTAATTACGTGCGCGTGCCTGTACTATGCATATCATCGATTTATTATTATATATTCTGAATGTTCAGAAATCTCTAGCTTAACTCGCATCCACATCAATTTCGAAGTTCAAAAAGAATGTTGGACGAAAGTGAGAGAAAGTTCGGTCAAAACATCCTCGACGTCTATAATAATAATTATAATAACGGATATAATTGCAATATTCATGCATATTTGGAATATTATCTTCGTAAAATAAAGATAATTTTTTTGTTGTTATTCGATTTCTAATCTAATTGTTTCTTTTTAAATATAAATAATAGCAAAAAAGATCAATTTTAGTGCCATATTAGTACGTATATCATTATATACAGGGTGGCTGAAAAGTTTCAGCACAGCCGAAGTGTACAGCTAGATTGGCTCATACTGATGATAAAAGTCAAATACCATTATGCAATATTCGCAATAGTTATTGAGTTATTAATTAAAGTGTCTGAGCCAATGCGCGCGTGAGAAAGTGGTAGGTTGGGCTGTTCGGTAACATTGAAAAGCGTGAGGAGGAGTCACGCGGCGAGTTGGTGTCTGCGAGAGGAGCGGGGGAGGGACGCGCAACAATAGAGTCGCTCGCGCTCGCGACTCTATTGTCCACTCGCCGCGTGACTCCTCCTCACGCTTTTCAATGTTGCCGAACAGCCCAACCTACCACTTTCTCACGCGCGCATTGGCTCAGACACTTTAATTAATAACTCAATAACTATTGCGAATATTGCATAATGGTATTTGACTTTTATCATCAGTATGAGCCAATCTAGCTGTACACTTCGGCTGTGCTGAAACTTTTCAGCCACCCTGTATATAATGATATACGTACTAATATGGCACTAAAATTGATCTTTTTTGCTATTATTTATATTTAAAAAGAAACAATTAGATTAGAAATCGAATAACAACAAAAAAATTATCTTTATTTTACGAAGATAATATTCCAAATATGCATGAATATTGCAATTATATCCGTTATTATAATTATTATTATAGACGTCGAGGATGTTTTGACCGAACTTTCTCTCACTTTCGTCCAACATTCTTTTTGAACTTCGAAATTGATGTGGATGCGAGTTAAGCTAGAGATTTCTGAACATTCAGAATATATAATAATAAATCGATGATATGCATAGTACAGGCACGCGCACGTAATTAATTAGCAAATATTTTAATTCTCGCTCAGAAGTGATGACATTCTTACTTTGTTTATTTTTCATATTTTTTAGTGGATAATTGATAACAACTTACGATTAAATTCAGCTTTTATTTGCATACATATATTGGGTTGATCCATAAGTGTTTGTGTGGAACTTTTTTGTTTAATTTGCATTTAAAAGCAATTATTAAAAATTAATTAAATTAATTTTTTATCATTATATGTACAATATAATTAATAATTAAATTAATTAATTAAATACAATTATTAAAATTATTATATTAATTATATTAAAATTAATTATATATATTATATATTAATTAATATTAAAAATTAATAAAATAATTTTTTTATTATTATATGTATATATTTTAATTTTTAATTGAATTAATAATTATTAATAAAGTGCATTTTAATTTTGTTTAAAAATCCGCACGAACCTATGAATTTACGCAATATATTATCATGTTCAATTCGACTTATTTGATCAAAGTATAGAAATTTGGAGACTAGCGTTTCAAATGTGTAGGATTATTATCGAATTATGTATTTAAAAATAAACTGTAAGTATTGAAGATAATTTTGTTTTTAACTTGTCAACTTGGCTTTGTTACGATTGTTTATAGTCGCGTAATTCAAAATTTTTCCAAACTGTTATGAACGATTGCGAACGACATAACAAATCGAGAAAAAAGTGTATCTTTTTTCAAAAACATCCAGTGACTTATGCTTGTAATTCGTCGTCGAGAAAAATATAATTGTTATTGTGCGTAATTTGTAAAGTTTTCCCTTATTACAGTTTACAATTTAAATTCAATCAAGAACGAGCGAACGGGAAAGACAGTGAAATAAGATTGGATACGTATGTGTATGACATGTGTGAATAATTAAGAAATTGGTATAATTTAATAAAGGGATAACTTCTATTTCTCCCATACAATTTTTTCTACAAATTAATGTAAAAGCCAAAATAATTAAGTAGTCGACTTAACGATGCTATTTTTAGTTCGGCTGGAGTTCTTTAGAACTTTATTTTTTTTTAAATTTAAATTTGAGTTTGAATTAAAGGAAAATATTAACAATGGAATAATATTAATCTGCTAATCATTTTCAAGATAATTAATCGTGAATTATCGTAAGTCCGCTATTTATCGCAGAAACATCCTTTAGATTTGAAATCTTAACTTAAATGATTTATAATATTAATTTTATTATTTATTGAGCGAGGATGAGATAATTTTTACGCATGTATGTAATGAAATTTCGATTTATTAAAATTATACCGATTTTGATTTCCGGTGTGAGGTGTTAGAAAACTAAAGAGAAGAAGAATATACGATTAATGTTTTTTATTTAAAGTAGACAAATTAAATGACGAAGTTTGTAAATACGTAGGCTCGTAGCTGGTCAGTCGGACATTCGATGCTTTACTTCGATACGAAAATCAATTGCGCATTCTTATACATGCATTTGTGTCCTCTTACACGCGTGCGCGAGCGCGCGCATACATTGCATTTGAGACGCCAAGGAACGCACGTATGCATTTTACGATGCGTCGTATGAATTACGATAGCGGAGGCTAGGTAATAAGGTACCTATGTTAGAGATAACGAGTAATTAAGTGACAAAAAACATAAAAATAAACAATAACGTCTACGTATACTTCACACTAGCGAATATGCCTTCATTATGGAAAGTGGCTCTGGCACGAGAGAGATGCACCGAACAATAAAGTTGCTAAAGGAAAAGAAAGAAAAAAAAAGTAAAAGTATGAAAAGCGATGGTTCTCTTTTCTTTAATTTAGCACAGTCCCACATACATGCACATGCACACGCACATGTCCAAATCCCACATTTCTTTCACATCTCCATTCCTGGCTTCTTTTTTCCAGTTAAGTTTCTTCAACGCATAAGCAGCGAACACGATATCACTTGGCAATTAATTTAATTGAGTTAATTAATTTCGATTAATTTGTTTTCGCTACACGTCAATGTTCCTCGTACTCATTAACGTGAGTTTCTTTATTTCGATTTCGTTATGATGAAGGCACAGAGAAACATTGCAGATGTAGATTTTCGTATTGTAGATAAATTTCTATCACGATAAATTTCTATCAGACAGAAAGAAATCGTTTGAACAGCTTGACGATTAATACAATATAACGAGATGGTAAGTTACACAAGATGATTGATACGAACGATTTCGTTGCCAATCAATGAGGCAGCAGGCGAGCAATTATATTGCCATATCGGCTTCTTTGGGATTCATCAACATGCGAGATTGTACAAATTGTAAATAACTCGAATCTCTCGCGACAGAAACCCGCCGATATCGAGCGCGCGATGAAAAACGCGTCTCGCTGATGATTTTACTTATATTCCCGCTGCGGGGTTATATTATTGATTCGTTAACATTCTCAAAGTGGACCAAGAAACTACGCCGTAAAAGAGATTTCACTTGCGTCTTGCCATCGCGTTTAAAATGACTGTATGTTAAGAAAACCGTTTCAAGACGATTGTGCGAATAATGAGGATTGTAAAAGTAACAAGACAATGTTCTGTGAATTTTTCTACGATTAATAGATACGTCGTCGTGCTCAGTTACGAAATGCAAATACGAGAGAAATTGTTTGCAAATCGCGAGAAACACAAATTGTTGAACAGTTTTTCGTTTAAGGAATTAAAAAACTTCATTTTGCGACGATCGTATTTCTTATTCCGTTTTGGAGATGAAAGTGGAGATGAACGCGGAAGTCGACAGGTCGATACTCGGTGGTTCTGTATACTGTGAGACGAAATAAAATGATTCTTGTCGCTTTCCTATTTCGGTAGCATAGTCATAGCGATCAAAGATATAAAATTGTGACGACTTGTCGTTAGTAACTAAGAGGCCTTAATATTATCAAGTTTACAATTATTATTGTACGTCGATGCAACTTAAGAGTAGTGCGTACTTAGATACTTAGGAATACATAAGTGAATCGTAACAATGAGTGTTATCGATTATATTCGCTCGGATCAAGCGCGACTTCGTTTGATTTTTCGTCGATTTCTTGCATCTTTGATCGTTCGTTCTCGATATTCAAACGAGAATTTAAAAAAAAAGAAACTTTAACTTTCGGCTACCTAAATTTTAATGAAAGAAAATTAAACAGATATTTTATAACACCTATTAACACTTAAAAATCACCAACTTTAAGGACACCAACTTTAAGGCGAATTAAGTAATAAAAATTCATATTTCCAAACTTCGAAATTATAAATGCGACTTGAAGGTCTCTTAAATTAAAAAATTTAATTCGGGTTAGTTTTCCAATTATTCAAGATATTATTTATTTGTTCTTTAGTTTACAGACATAATTTTGATTCCTAGTATATTCTTTCATTTTGTTATTATTATAAGTCATTATTTGTCATTTTTATCATGGAGAATAATAATTTATCGGTACTCGACAACTTCTGTAGAATGTGTCTTTTTACAAATCTACCGATAAAAGATAGCCGATATCAATCGGCTGGTAGAAGAAAGGTGCGAAAGACAATGGAGCTTTCACCTGTGCAGTTACGCAGTACTTACGAGATGCAAAGCAGTATACGAACGAGGTGTGTGTTGTACGTATTTACCGCAATCACGTGTTTTATGAATCGCGTTTAAAGCATCAAGGCTTCCAGGACTGTAGATAAAGCAAATGGTAATACGAAAATAAGTAATTTTCTTTCTGTTTGTGTTTGACATGGAAAAAGACAATTATATTTTGAAATAAAAATTCTTGCACCGGAGAGAAATTTTATATTATAATATTTCTGTATTATTAATTAAAACACTAATTTTTTAATTATATTTCTTTTTGATTCGTATATTTTTTATATTGTAATAATTATTGTTTTTTGTTTTAATTAAACTAATTATTTGTTATTCGTATCTAATTATATTTAGATACGAATATTTAAATATTTAATTTAAAACAGTTCATTTTTTTTTTTAATAAAAGAAGAGTAAAATAAATATAGTAAAAGGTAAAAAGTTAATAAAAATTAAATATATAAAAATAAAATAAAAATTATAATAATAAATTAAATCTGAAATTTTATTTAAATTGAAATTTATTTCCAAGTGCTTGATATGCTTTAAGATGTTATATAAATTTCATTAATAGTGTGTAATACATCTTTACGAGTGCAAATTTATGGCATTTATTATTAATAAATGCAGACGCACAAGCTTTGTAGAAATAATGTAGCTGCGTAAAGCATACCAAGTTTATGCAAGAATAAAGATTCTGTTAAGCCAAAGAGGATCTTCATGTGAAGGATATATCGTAACAGCTAGCGACAAATCAGTAAGATGAAATCGCGATAACTAAAAGTATCCTGCGAAAAAGATGATGCAAATATGTCAAATTATATACAATCTTGTAGTCTCTCGACACAAAAGAAGGGAGATAAAAAAAGGATACAAATTTGAAATTACATCGAATGAAACGAAATTAAACGAACGAAAATAATACAAAGGATAATAAAATTGTGCGTGAAATCAGACGAAGTCGTCTGATTGTACAGTGTTTCCGGAAGCCCGCAAAAACATTATATTTCGATATAATCTACCGGGTGTTTGGAAATATGGACGTTTTGTACATTTTATATGGCATTTTGGTCGAAAGTTTAAATAATTTTATTTGCGTAAAATAATGAAGTAAAATTATAAAATGATATCTTTTATTTTAAGTTTTATTTTAACGATATGTTGATTTTAAATGTTCTTTTTTTAATTTCAATATCTCTTCAAGAGATATTAAGATCATTATATTTTCAGAAAAATTAGAATATTATTTTTTACAATTTTTTAAAAGTATCAAGTATCAAATCTTTTAATATAAATTTAATTTATCAATATATTGAATATAAATTGTAGAAAACAAAATTACTTTCAATTTAAATATTACAATTAAATAATAATAAATAACAGAATTTTTTAAAAATCGTGGGAAAATATTCCAAATTGTGATTAGCATAAAACATTATAATTTTTGTTATAAAATATTGATCTGTTCAGTAGACGTGCCTATGTACCAAACATCCTGTGTACGAACGATGACGAGCCTGGTTGGGTTTATCGTAATACTCGATCCTAACTAACGATCCTTCGGAGGACTTCGAGGGGATATTTGCGTACCTTGAAAGTAGCCCGAAGCCTTTTCAAATGTTTTAGCATTTAAGCGATCGCGAGGCTATCGATGTATATAAGTAGAAATAGAATGTAGACGCTTCTTCGCTTTTCAAAGAGCACGCGAAAGAGTTCTTGCTGTGAAAAAACGGATAATCCACCGCGTGTTAGAACTTAAGAACCTTTTACCTTAAATAAACCCGCGAATTGGAAATATTGGTACGATTTCGCTCTTATCTTTCGATATCGGGCAACGATTAATACTTGATTTTACATTAAGGGATCGATCGACATGTATTTAAGATGCCAAGGAGCGATCGACTTCAAAAATAACTTTTGACGATTTGTGTTCTATCAATATATATATATATATATATATATATTTCTTTTTCTTTTTGCGTGAACGATATTCGTGTAGAATAGTAACGGTATTTTTTAAGATCAACGATCGCTGATCGAGCCTTCTCCTCAGGCAACGTGATAACGACTGGGGAAAATTGAGATTATCACGGTGGCGACTGTAAGATATTTCAGAGAAGCTTCGACGGGAGTGCTATTTTTTATAAATATTACTGAACGAAAATCGGAGACGAAGTTTCGAGCACGGATACACTCGATCTTCGATCATCGATCCTTCGACTTCATGTTTTGTGTGTGTGCGTGCGTGTATGTGTGTCTCTTGTTCTTGATGTTTCCTATGTCCTATAAATAGAATTGTAGCTTTTGTCTGTGATGCTCTCCCGCATGTGGTAAATCTAACATGATAATTACGATTACTTTATATTTAATTTAAAATCAATTATCCAGATGTTGATAATTCAATTAATTAAAAAAAAATTAGCATCTGTCACAAGTAACAATAAAAGGAACATTTATTTAAGTAATCGTAAAAATTAATTTCTTCAACACGTGACATGAAATAATTATCATTGTTAATCGATTTTTTGGGTTAATTAATGGGCAAAATAATATATTAATACGTTTTCGTAATATACAAGATAAATTAATTATTAAATTGATTATAATAATTGATTAGTGATTAATAATTGTTTATTAAAAAATTCACGGAATTAATCGAATGAGAGCATCTTAATCACGGTCGAGATTTTGCGTATTCCCGCATTCGTGATTAAAGGACTTACTAAGTAGACTTGTCAGTGGATTTCTCATGTGTCTAATTACTATCTACCATTAAGATGCAATTAATACGATGTTGTAAATAGAAATCGATGATCTTCGACAGTATGTACTCATGTGTAAAGCGAAAAAAAAACGAACGTACTCCTTTTCAGCGTGTCTTTCTCTTAAAATTAATATTCGTGTACATCTAACGGAGTTCTTTCTTCTCAACGTGTCGACACTATTATATTACACGTAGATGTTAGCCCTTCTGTAATTCGAGATTGTGTGTGTGTGTGTGTGTGTGTTTGCACGTGCGCGCGCGCATGTGTGTGTAAGATATTTGTGGCCCGAGTATGGCGTATTCATTCGTATAATAAATTCCATTCACGCCGATCTGGGACCGAATCACCCTAAACTCATGGCCAAAATAATTTAGGAAAACTAATCTGGCAATGACTTCTTATACATTGTTACACACCTCGCACATAAATACACACACACACATACACGGACTGCCCGATAATTAACTGGATTTTAAAATATTCATGATTATTCATGATTATTCCATCTTTATAGAGATCGTGAGAGATCAAAAACATATACAGGGTACTGCAACTTTTGTTAAATGCAAGCAACGACATTGCAAGAATTGTACGAAGGAAATTTTGTGACGCTACGTTATTTAAATTACGTGGAAATTTGTTAATTCAATGATTAATCGTACAGATCTTTGATAATGCGAATTTTATTTTCCGATAATATGAGACGTATATTCAACGTGGACAAAATCAATTTCTTTACGATACGCGATTAATTAATTATTATTTTTTAATAATTAATAGCAGCCTGTTGATACATTCATGTATAATATAATATACTGCAATATAATTCACGGCGAAGCACGTATATTATTACGTGGCATTCTTCTTCCTCTAGCCAACTCAATCAACTCGAGGTGAATTTCAAACATCAATCGCTCGCGAAGAGAACTTTATAACTTTAGTCGCCTGAAGATCGCTGCGGTCTCTGACGTAATATTAAAGTATAATAAAGAAAAAGAAAATATTTCATGCAACAATAAGGAGAGCGGTAGCGAGTGGAGCGTGTAATATACGTATATATTGTATCACAACTAGAGAACAAGAAAAAAATTTTATATATATATATATATGTACATATATACATATACATACATATATATATATATATACAGGGTGATTCAAAATAACCGTATGTCCTTAAAGAGACATATTCCTAAGCGTATTCTGAGACAACTTTTCCTTTGCCAAAAATTTTTCCGGAGCTTAGTTTTCAAGATACAAAGGAAAATAGGTAGCGTATCGTGAGTCGAGTACAAGAGACAAGCAGGGGCGGAGCACTCACCGTTTCGCGGGTGTTTACGCGAGGCGCCTGCTGCAATCAGCTGACAATACATAACCTATCAAATCAATCGACTGCTTGCCACCGTCGAGTAAACACGTGTCGTGTGTTCGTCGAAAACGTGTTTTTCTTTTTCGAATAATTTTCGCGCTGAGTAATTAGTAATTATTATTAAATATTTCCTCGTTTTATCGATGAAGTGAGTGACAGAAATGTGAATGTGTTGTGTGCTTCGAAACGTGAACAATAAGAAAAAGAATAAAATTATTCCATACGGATTTGTCTCATCGCGGAAACAATCAATTGTTTATACAAAATAATACGTTAGTAAACACGTTGAAGCTTTTTCGATACATCCCTCTCCCTCCTCTCTCTCTCTCTCTCTCTCACGCATTCTTAAGTGCATGAATAAATGTACATGCGTGTGTCTGTCTGTCTCTGTCCGTCTGTCAGCTGCGTGCGGTGTGTGAGTGTGTGTGTGTGTTGTATGTCTGTCCGTCTGTCTGCTGCGTGCGTGCGTGGTGTGTGTGTGTATGCATATTTATGTATCGTCAGTTGATTGCAGTAGGCGCCTCGCGTAAACACCCGCATAACGGTGAGTGCTCCGCCCCTGCTTGTCTCTTGTACTCGACTCACGATACGCTACCCATTTTCCTTTGTATCTTGAAAAATAAGCTCCGGAAAATTTTTGGCGAAGGAAAAGTTGTCTCAGAACACGCTTAGGAATATGTCTCTTTAAGGACATACGGTTATTTTGAATCACCCTGTATATACAGGGTGTCCGATAATTCGAAGATCACTCGTAAACTGCAGGTAGAGTAGGTTAAATTGAGCAGAAAAGTCCTGTATCATTTTTTGATATTCTTAATATTTACCGAGATATTAACAAAAAAAGATCGGCGTATCCGCGCGAGGAAAGCGCGCGCGACGAGAAGGACGTCCCACCGCTACGTGTTCACTAAGCGCGCAGTGAGACGGTGGGAGGAGCCTACGAACGTAATACTAGAACACTGCGGCGACCGCGCCGAATTATTGGTGTAATCCCACCGCTTTATCTCCCACCGCCTGGGACGTCCTTCTCGCCGCGCGAGCAAAGCGCGTACGGATTCGCCGATCTTTTTTTGTTAATATCTCGGTAAATATTAAGAATATCAAAAAATGATACAGAATACTTTTCTGCTCAGTTTAACCTACTCTACCTGCAGTTTACGGGTGATCTTCGAATTATCGGACACCCTGTATATATATATATATATATATATCTAGATGTGTAGAGAGGCTGATCTCCGCCGTGTAATTTTTGTATTTTGAACAACTCGAGATAAGACGCTGACGAGATGATTATTATCATTATTATTGCTATCATGGCATAGTACAACTTGTCGCGAATTGCATTAATATTAATAAAGAGTCAGCACTATGCTCTGTATAATATTGTAATAGTAATTACATCGGAAGGATGGAACGAGAAATAAAAAAAGTATCGTGGAAGCGCAGCGATTCTTCGATGGAAATCGCAAGAGATAAAAGAGAATAAAATCGCGAAGCGATTGTATCGATCCACGGTCCACGATCGATATGAACGTCCGCGCTGAACTTTCACAAAAAGTTGTAAAATTTTAATACTTATCTAGCTTATAACTCCAATAAGAATAAAGAACATAACAATTTTATTTGAAATAATGATGACTCTATTCAGTTTAAGTTCAATACAAAGAAAATATAAAAATATAAAATCTTATCTTACAAACTCTTTTTAGTTAATTATTAGCTTTTAATCTTAATTTTAAGAACTTTTTAAATATAGGAACATTTAATATGGCTTTAAAATTTTTGTATTCTCTTACCTTGCTGTCTAAGTAATCAATTTTAAATAGAGTTTTGTATTTTGCATTATTTTATTTTTTAAATCGCTCACTCTATCAGATTGTAAACAGTTAATTTTTTCCGATAAAAATTAACATTTCGCGATCTGATATTTTCACTTTGTATTTTATATAATGTACAGCACACACATTGTAGCACAGGACGATGTATATTGCATAGAATAACATTGTATACTTCGACAGGATAATGACAAGAATGATATGTGAATAATATCGTGAAAAGTTACTTGGCGAACAATGCAAAGAAGAATCTCTTCGCGAACGATAAGTCATGAGATTCGATTTCACGGTATTATACGATAATATTGATATATTGTAGATTATACCGTAACACACGTGATATAAGATTCGATATAAGCTGTCATAATGGAGAAGTGGTGTAAATAGAAGATAAATTGTAAAGAGAAACAAAGTAAAAATGTAACGTCGATGCCTATCACAGTTCTACTTTTACGTAACGTAAGAGAAGAAGCAACCAATCACTGCTAATCGCTATATTAACGACTAAATGCAGTTTATCCTATTTGTATGTGTCGGTTCTGATTGGATATAGATTTTGTATCAGCTTTTTCTCCGTATAATGGTGTATAGTCGATCGATTTCGAGATTCTTGAGATACGATTTTTCTTGCTTTGTCTTTTCTCTCACAAATTATTTACTACATTATATAATTATAATAATTATAATTATATATATATATATATATATTATCGCGTTATATATATATATATATATATATATATATAGCGCGATAACTTATTTTTATTATTCTTTATTATAAGAAATTATAAATCTAAAGTCGAATTAAAGAACTATAAAAATTATTATAACTAGATTATTCAATATAACAAATAAGTACAAAAATAAAGAAGAATAACTTCATCTTTTGGATTGCGCGATATTATCGAGTCTCTCGAGATTGATCTTTCGAATCGTAGATTCAATCGTGTCTTTCACAATTATAAGTAGATCTTGTGTGTCACACTTAGCGATCGAGAACACGTTTCTCACCGTAAATGATGAAGTCTAATGTCTCGATTCAGAAGCGTTTGTTTCGTGAACTTTTAACTAGATGCGTTATCGTGTGACTTTTATAATGGCGAGAACAGCGTCGAATATCTGCCACGAAATAGAAATGCGAAAAAACGAGCGTTTTTGATCGTTTAAAGTTTAGACGCTTGGATGTTGTCTCGATCGTTAATCATGAAAGATTATCGAAAATTCGTCGTGCACATGTCATAGATGTGTTTACGCACTACGTGCCAGGGACCGGTTTCGTAAAAATAACATTCGTAATAATTCCGATCGTGAATGAATAATGCTGCCTGTAGAACGTTGCGCGAAAGAGACTAACAAGTTATCGGTATAACTTGTTGGGATACAGAATAACAAATTAATAATTTAGATATTTATAATATGCTGTATTATTTATCACATTATTTAATTCATCCAGGATTAAAATCACTGGATTTTTTCTCAAAAAACGCATGCTAATTGTTTCAATTTTGTAATTATTGGATTTCTAATATCTCAAGAAAATTCGCAAATTAAGACTCCCTGAGCCGAGAACTCTGCGTTGACGGTGGCGATATAGTTATAACGGTAGGAAAAAGGCGTGACAAAGGGACGTGACAGCCCAAAATAAATTTCTACGCTGTAATCTGTAATTATTCGCTGTATCCTAGTGTTGTTACATGTAACATATGTTTGTGAGTCCCTTAAAATTCCGAGAAAGATTAACAAGAGATCACTATCTAAAGAAACATTTTCAACAATTGTCAAATTGCGCGTTTTTCCTAAGTAGACTTCGTGTCACGTATTATTTTACGGCTATCTTTTAACCCATAAGGAAAAAGGATAGTTATTGGAGTATTTTGAAAGTGTGCTAAAATGATCTAGATTGTTCTTTTATTTGGATATATATATCTTTTTAAAGAGCGCAAGAATTTTTAACGTGTTGTTTCTCGTTTCTGATGTCACAATTCTAATATGACCGCTACGATTACCCAGGAGTCTTAAGAAGGATTTCTGTTAATTGTTATCTTTATCCGAGTATTAGTCGCAAGATGCAAAAAAAAAAAATAGAATCGATCCCGGGCACTTGTTTCTTTTGGTACTAGTTGTAAATCTTTGTGGAGGAAGTCACATCTGAAAATATTCAATCCGATTCCGACGAGTCAAAGTCGGCGCATTCATTTGTAATCCCGTTATCGGGCAGCATGTAACTACAGTAATTGAGTTAAATCGAAACAAAAACTGCCCTTCGATTTGTTGGTAAGGTTCGTTTCTCTTGGGCGATCGGTACTTCTTGATACATCGTACCGCCGCACTGTATCGCCGCTAGAGAGCCGAACCTCACTACCGGGAAATTATGTAGCCGATCTAAGCCTTTCTTTTTTATCAATTATCACGTAACGAGTCGAGTCATTTACAAGTCGCGTCACGAATGACGCGAAATCAAAGCATGTATTTTCCGAATCAAAAAAAGATGAATAACTTGGGAAATGATGCCGGACATAACTCTCGATAACTCTTTCGTCAAGATCGTTTCGCAAATCAGTTATATCACTAAATTTTCTTCTTAAGAAATAAAATTAATAAAATCTGTTTTTTATAAAATGCGTTAAATTTTCCACTTTAATGTTTAATATTTTGTTTAATTTTTTTTACATTTTATTATAATAGACATTGCGAAACAGTAAAGAGAAATTTTAATTAGCTGTAGTTTGTCATTTTATTTTAAACTAAATGGATTTGATGCAATTGAGATATAATTACTTATAAAGTAAAATTTATTATTATTTAATTTAATATTTGTTGTTTATTTTAATTGTTTTTTGTTGAAGATTTCGTTGAATAATTTAGAAGAAACGTGTTTTTAAATGTGTCGCCGCATACAAACTAATTGTACGAAAAAAATTTTATTTATGTAAAATTTTATTTTACACACACGAAAGTTGATGTCATTCGAACGCGGCGACAATCTGCCGTGAGTTTACATTCAACATTCGGCAATCATAGTATTCGGCCTTCGGATAAATACAGAAGACATTAATGAGATAGAAACAACCATACAAAAGAAAATACAAAGCACCAAAGACTAGCAATCAAAACTACTGTAAGCTGATCCATCGTGATTATTGCAGCAGCCGGCACGATCGCGATAAGCGATCAATTTCATAATGGCGCGTTTACACCACATGATTATGCTGCGATATCGTTTATAATATTATTGCACAATACCTATTCGAGCGGAAAGTATACTACAGAGTTAGTTAGAGTGAAGTGTAATCAGATTATATTAAGTAATTATAGTATTACTAAATGCGAAAATCAAATAACGATTATGAATTATCTTCATGGTCTTCGATGGTCATAATTTTCAATATAATCTTCATAATGAATAAATAATAAAAATAATTAAGCTTTTTTTACTGTAAAATTATGTATGAACACTTCCGATCATGACTGATTGAGAAAATTAGCGAAACATTAACATATTTTTATGAATTGATGTTATACGATCTCGTTCGAAAATCGTGCAATGTAAGCACGCCGTTGGCCAATTCTTTTCGCGATCGCGAAAAAAGCCACAAAGAAGACTGTTCCTTTCCTTCCGCGACAATGACCAAGAGGAAAAATTAAGTCACATTTTTGTAGTACATTGTAATGTACAGATTATCGTTATCGTAGCAGCAAGCGACAAATATTGTCGTGTTAGCTGTTGTCCATTTCCGGTATCCATCGTACATACAATCGTATATACATATACACGGCCGTTGATCGTGCCGGCGGAGAAGATAGTTTGACGCGAGAATAATAAAGAAAAAGAGAAAAAAGACGACTCCACAATTCTCCTTCTAAATTAAGCACGGACCATATGCGTACGCACGGTCAGTTTTTTCGAAAAAATAAAATTGCGCGTCTGATGTAATATTAGCGAGTAGATTTAGATAGGTACCTGCATTTCAAAAAATTTAACATGCTTGGATAGATCCTCAATAAATCGTTATACATGTTTTGATAAATACAGGCATTTTTTCATTAATCCTCGCCTCTTATTATAAGTATCTGTTTGTTACATAGCAAATTTTTACGCTGTCTTATTACAAAAAAACTAATAATTCCTATCATAATTATAAGATTTGAAAGAAATCTTGACTAAAAAACTTTACAAGATTATATTTTTGAGTAAGCTTTCTTCAAGTTTCTCGACAAGAGGAGTTGGTAAATCTTCATATTAATGGCAACCTCACCGATTTGATCAATGATCTTGACATATAGGACATGACTCTGACTATAAAATTCTGAACTTGCAAAAAGTTTTAATAGTGACTGTTTGTTAAAAAGTTATTAACAAAATAAATGTTATTAATAATAAATTTAATGATTCCACATGGGTTTTCAACTTCTATGTAAAGTGAGATCCATCTCCTCTTCTTGCTTTCGGAGCAAAACTACTTCCATCGTCATACAGTTTCACATGGGTTTGCCACTAACTTTATACGCTAAGTGAGGTTTACACTGCCTCCTACTTTCATCAATTTCCCACTTTCAGAATGAACCTACTTCCATCGCTGTATGGAAGTATTCTATATTTGGGTTTTTTATTCTCGTTTTTTTTTTCAAAATAAAGTACATTTGTTTTTGAAACTTAAAAGTATGTTCATGAATTTTTAGAGATTTTTTGAATCACTTTAAATAGGTGAAAAAGTAGTCAAATTTGAAATATCCATGTATTGCGTCCAAGCCCTAGAGATTTCTATGGGTTTGAAAGGAATATAAGATAAAAAATGAGAGGATAAGACTCTATCTGCCCTATTTGTGTCGGAGGCACAAGTTGCTACACATGTGTCGCGAGTCGAATGCATTTATCAATCTCTGGCTATGAGTCGTCTCAACGTCTAAGAAGACGCTATGACGATTTCCGTGAGTGGTATGATCGTCGGTCCCGTCGAGTCTATTCCTCTTACTCGGGACTAGACCTTGTGCGGTCTTATCGGACAAAGAGGAGAATAAATGAGGTCTTAAATCAATTCATTCTTCTTCCTATAATATTTATTCTTATTATTTATATATATATATATTATATATATATGTTTTTATATATAAAAACAGATTGTACGTGTAGATGTATTAATGTATGAGTACGGGTCACGGTGTTATAATATCTCGAAGATCCATGAAGAGGATGTAAAAAGGAAAGGAGAAACGAAATCAAGGAAGTTCTTCGAGGGAAGCAAAGGAAGGAGGAAAGTATCGTTTGAAGAACGTTACCGAAACCAAGTAGGGGTGGAAATCCGACAGGTAAACGAAGATTCCGTCATCGGGATGAGCATTACTTATTGTTGTGTGTAAGTTATCTAGGTTGAATTCATTGAGGCCCAGCATAAAAATCCCCGGTTCTATTGAATCTGTATACAGCGAAAAATACTAATGGAATTTCGAGAATTCCTGGTATCTCGGGATAGAAGAGCGCAGCGTGAAGGATTGTAAATAATTTCTTTAAAAAACTCCACGCTGGAAGAGGAGAGAGGGGCAGACGGAATCCTATCTACCTATTCGAGGGAAGATAATAGGAGGGGGAATTTTGTAGGAAGGGAAAGAGTCCGGATAGATGATGTCGCGACGATGCGGTTTATATAGGAGTTTAACAGGATGTGTTGGGATCTAAGATCATGATTAGCGGGATGTCCTATTCGATGCACGATGCTTATCGACATTTCGCCAGTGAACAGGGAATTATTACTACTAGGCTGATAACTTTTAATTTTCGGTAATTAGACAATAAATCGCTGCTGGCTATGACATAATTTTTCGGTTGCCCATTAACGAGCTTGATATTAAGCTATGTCTTTGTAGTACTCGCGTTATCATTCGAATTATCACTCCTTCCAATAGTTGATAACCCAAATTATTAGGTTCAATTAAAGGCTCGCGTTTTATTAATTAAATTCGGCAGAAGATCTTCCGCTTGGCACTAAGTTTTATCTTATTTATCGCATTTTCGGTAATAGCGTCAGCACAATACTTGTAATTGGCTTATGCCTAGCTTGTTAATTAACACTCTTGTTCTTCTCGAAAATATTTTGCTTGTACAGGTTAATGTCTCGGTCATACCTATTTGCGGAAGAAAGAAATCGTTGGTCCACAGGACGAACACCCTCCCCCCCCTTAGATAAATGTTGGAGTGTATGAAGCACAACATTTACACAAATTATCAATTTTTGAAAACAAGTAGATTTTTTTCTTCGCTATCTTAGCTTTTAAAAAATAAAAAATTAAAAAATAGTATTTTTATAATAAAAAATTAAAAACTAATATTTATTTTAAAAATTTAACGTTTTGTCTGCTTCGCATGCTCGGTTTAGCTCACCGGGGTCAGGGTCGAGGCAGGTATGAGACACAGGTTTGATTTAGCACTGACTTTTATTTAGTTGGTTGTATCATCGTACATATAGTGTGTGTATCGGTGTGTGAGTGTGTGTGTTGGTGCGCTGCTTCGCAGGGGCTCTCTGGAGAGAGGCGTCGAGGCCTTTACAAATGGGGCGAGTGTGTGTGTGTGTGGGTGTAACGACTTATTAGCTACGCGGCGGACTTTTTGGTTTTCGAGGCCAGGAGAAAATACTTTATATACACCCGGCGGCCGTCCACCGGGTAGTGTCGGACTCACCCTATCTAGCAGGCATACCCACAAGAAATTCCTGTCCTTTCAAGCCGAAACATTCAGCACTCAGGGGTTCCTCCTCGGAAACGTTACGAAACATACTTCAAGAGGGTTTCCCCAACCGTGGTGGTTTCGACCAAGCAGTCTCACGGCCAACGACTTGTCCCATCTCCATGCAGGCACACCACAACTCATGCATAAATATTATACAATCACGCTATTATCACACTTCGGACGGACAACAAACGTGATGGAGATGAGCAGTGGACAACCACAAACATAAAACAGTGCGAAAAATAAAATGCATTGCTCCCCAATAATTTAAATAAATAATACAATACAACATGTAAAATATCCCGATCTCGCAAGATCGGGAAGTCAGAAAGTCAATCTTCATGTCCGGGGTACGCGGAAGTCCATTATACTGTCACTTACTAGCTGCACTATTAGGTGTACAACTTTGCTTCTGCCGTTTTTTTCCGAAATTCGAGACTTTATTGTAAAAAACTGGTTCTACATTTATGATTCAAAGTATTGTCCATCGCTGGCAACTACTTTCTCCCATCTTTTGGGCAGCGTACGAATCCCGCGTCAAAAAAACTGGTCATCTTTTGAGACGATCCACGCGCGAATCGATCCAATTTTTTACTTCTTCATAAGACCGGAAGTGCTGGTCAGCCAGGCCGTGTGCCATTGATCGAAACAAGTGATAGTCAGAGGAAGCAACGTCTGGAGAATACGGCAGGTGGGGTAGGACTTCCCATTTCAACGTTTCCAAGTATGTCTTGACCACTTTCGCAACATGGGGTCGAACATTATGCTGCAAAATCACTTTATCGTGTCTTTCGTTGTATTGCGGCCGTTTGTCTTTCAATTCTCGGCTCCAACGCATCAATTGCGTTCGATACCGTTTGCCTGTGATTGTTTCAGTCGGTTTTAACAACTCATAATACACTACGCCGAGCTGGTCCCACCAAATACAGAGCATGACCCGTGGATGGAGCCGTGAATATTCGGTTTAGCCGTCGACGTGGAAGCATGGCCGGGAACTCCCCATGATTTTCTACGCTTGGGGTTATCGTAATGAACCCATTTTTCGTCCCCAGTCACAATGCGATGCAGAAATCTCTTCCGTCTTTGTCTTTCAAGCAGCTGTTCACAAGCAAACAAACGCCGTTCAATCTCTCGGCTTCAACTCGTACGGCACCAAATTTCCTTGCTTCTGAATCATTCCCATAGCTTTGAGGCGTTTTGAAATTGCTTGTTGAGTCATTCCCAATGATCGTGCCAATTCTTCTTGATTTTGACACGAGTCTTGATCAGTAATGCCTTCAATTCTGCATCTTCGAAAACCTTCTCTCTTCCAACGCTGCCACATGCCGGTCTTCGACGTCAATATCACCGTTCTTGAAGCGTTGAAACCACTCACGACACGTTCTTTCACTAATAGCGGCCTCACCATAAGTATTTGAGAGCATTCGATGAGCCTCAGCCGCAGATTTCTTCATATTGAAGCAGAAAATTAAAACTTCCCGCAAATGACAAGAATTTGGCTCGTAAACTGACATTTTCAATCGAGAATAACTTTATGATGCAGACACAAATCGACTAATGTTTCTGGGGTTATGTTGACAGATGCCCAAGTTTATTGTATGCCGTCTATGATCTATTTATTTCGACCATCACTTACCGCTAAAGCCATCTATAGGAAAACGGCGGAAGCAAAGTTGTACATCTAATATATTAGTCCTGGCATCAAATAGATGCTCCATAAAGTGTCACCGACGCCAATATATTAGCGTACAAACGCCTTCTGCCGTCCTTTGGCATTAACCTACACAACACGCGAGTCATCTTGTGCATCTTCTCCTTCACGTATTAAAAGTGCATCATAAAAGACAGTCTAGAGTCCAAAATTACTCCCAGATACTTCATATGAGTGGACATACAAACATATGTTCAACTCATACGAACAATCGGGTTCAAGTCCGGTTTAATCGTAAAATAATACCGCGTCTGTCTTCTCCGCAGCAACATTTAGTCCTAAAGAGTCAAGTCGTCTCAGCACTTTCACAAGGATCTCATTTGTACGGGATCGCATCTGGTTAACCGACTTGCCAGTACCAATCACTAAGGTCTCTGCGTACTCCATAACGAAGCAACCTGGTATGGGACGAATCGTTAGTTAGTAATCGCAGTTATATCAATATGCAATGTTCCACAGAAGGGGACCCAGAACCGAGAACCCTGTAGAACACAGCTAGTCACATCACGCACACACCGTCACAAGTTAAAAACTTTATAGGATAATTAACTATCTACATATAATAAATAACTATCTATAATTCGTCGCAAATAGGGGGGAAAACCAAGCCTCTTCAAGGCTCCTCTTATGGCTGGTCACGACAGAGAATTGAACACATTGTGTATGTTTATACTGATCCCGATGGCAAAACCTTTCGACATGGAACGTTCAACGATAGCCACTGCGGTTTCAAGCGCGTCCAGTGTGGACCGACCTTCACAGAAACCATATTGTCTATTGGATATCCAAGAGCAGAGATGATACTCCATGAACTTTCGAAACCTCCGAACTAAGATTCTCTCGAAGATTTTACCCGCCTCGTCCAATAGGCATATAGGGCGCGTTTTAGGTAACTGTTGGGTCTTTGTGACGTTTAACACAGAGCAAACGGTTAGTTCCCGGGCTCGAGAGTTCGACGTATTTTCTAACTCGACTGTACCGTACGAGTCTCACGTTACTACTGCTCACGCTACCGCGTATATCACCGCACGCGTCTACGACCGTGTATCACTACGCGCGTCATTCGACCGTATATTACTACGCGCGTTACTCGTAACAATATCCAACATCTCCCTCCTTAAGTAGTTACAAATCAGAGTAGCTTTTTGCAGCTGGGTCCAGAACCAATCTTCTCGGAGGAACTCGGTGTCGACCAGGTCTAGTGGGAGGAGTTTCCTGGGGTATCGCAGGTTCAACGTTTTAGTCGGCTGAACCTTGAGTTTCCGGGGATTCAAGTGGTGATGCAGTAGGCTCCGGGTCAGGTGGAGGTTCTTGTTGTGGAGCTTGAGAATCCTAAGATGTGATGGGCGTCCAATCATCTCCTATTTTCTGAAGTGGTGTTGGAGAAGTAGAACCACCCTTCCAGATGTGATTAATGTGTCGATCCACTATCTTCCCATCGTCAAGACGTACTGAATAGCGAATTTTTAACAAGGCTTTATGGATGATACCTTGTACCTGTTTGTCCTTTCCCTTTAGGACTACTACTCGATCTCCCACTGTTAAATTTCGAGGTTGAGTGCCATGATGTTTTAAAAATGTTTTCCCATGACTTGCCGCTTTAGCGTGGTGGAGTTTCTTAGTGTGGTTCCGATGTTCTTAGATATTGGCAGCAACTTGATGAACGATGAAGTATTTATGCGACGTCCGAATAAAAGTTCTGCTGGGGACTTTCCCTCAGGAGTTGCTGAACACGGTGTATATCGATAGCTGTAGAGAAATTCAAATAGTTGATGTTTCCAGTTGTCTGGGTTTTTGACTCTTTTTACAGTATCCACCATCCTTTCGGCTTGGCCGTTAGATTGCGGATGGTTTACCGCAGTAAGAAGGTGGGTTGTTTGCATTTCTTTGCAAAAGGTGGCAAATTGTTCCGAAGTGAACTGTGTTCCATAATCTGTGATGATTATCTCTGGAGAGCCGTATCTAGCAAAGATTTCATAGCACAAATCGACAGTGCGTTTCGCAGAAATCGTAGGTGTAATTGTCACTTCTAAGAATTTGGAGTAAGCATCTACGAATTGAGTAGATATTGTCCATCGATTGGATCGGTATAGTCGATGTGTATACGTTCCATTGGGCGTGATGGGCTAGGCCAGAGTTCCAGTGCGACTTTTACAGGTAGTTTCTGGTTCAGTGCACAAGCATCACACTGACGGACAAGACGTTCTATGTTCTCTGACATGTTTGGCCAGTATAAATATTCTCGTGCAAGTTGTTTAGTTCGTCTGATTCCAGGATGACCTTTATGAAGAGCCTTCAGGATCATTGGTCGTAACTTTTCTGGAATGACAACTCTGTTGCCCATAAGTAAGGTGTCATCGACTATTGAGAGTTCTTTTGAACGCTTTTTGAAATGATCCAAAGAACTTGATTTTCTCGATGTCTTCCAGCCTTTCGCGATGGTCTTGAAGACTGACTAAAAAAGAGGATCTTCTTTAGTGGTTGATTTTAATTTGTTGCGAAGCTCCTTCCCGAAGATATCAATTGATGAATTCTTGATTTGAAGAAGTTCATTCTCTGTTTCCTTGATGCTGACTACTTGTAGTTCCTCTGCATTATCCCGAGAATTTATCAATTAGACGGAATAGTCCGTCGGCTTGACCGAACTCTTGTATTCGTATATACTGTATTTTAAAATCGTAGCCAAGAAGTCGTAGTGCTCATCGCTTGAGGCCACAAGGGATCTGTCAGTAGTAAATGTTTTCCCCAAACAAATTTGTGGAACCGTTCGACGGCGGTGACAAGCGCAAGGGCCTCTTTTTCGAGTTGTGAATAGTTTCGTTGGACTTCAGTAAGGCTCTGCGACATGTGATAAACTGTTCGCTCATAGCCGTGTGAATCTTGTTGGAGAAGTACTCTGCCTATTCTCGTAGCACATGCGTCTGCTGCCACTATGAGTGTTTTAGAAGGATCATAGTGTTCTAGTAGAGGGGACTGAGCATGGTCTCTTTTATCTTCTTGATGGCTTGAGTATGTTTCTTGTTCCAAGACCATTAATGGTTCTTACGGATTAGTTCTTCTAATGGTTGCTTTATTTCGTGAAGATGAGGAATAAACTTTCCGTAGTGGTTGACCATTCCTAAAAAACTGTGTACTTCTGGTACGGATGTAGGGTTTGACATGTTTACAATGGCAGAAGCGGCTTCAGGATCTAGTGATATGCCGTGAGCATTTACAATCAATCCCAGATATTTGATCTCTTCAGAGGCAAAATGACATTTCTCAGTACTTAATTTCCAACCGCAGTCTTGTAGGCGTTGGAAGGTTTTCTGTAAACGAGCGTCATGTTTTTGACGTGGAACCTGTTACCACAATGTCATCCAAATATGCATATACTTCCTCGAGACTGAGTCGCGCGCCATTTTCGCTCATGTCTACACGTGAGTCTGGTCCGCCTTTGTTATCGTCTGATTTTGAAAGCAATCTCTCGCCTAACAGTGAGAGAGGGATCCCTGGTGTAGCGGTGCAAGCTACAAATGTGGATGCAAACCTATTCAGCGCACCCCAAAGCGCGACTTCAGAAAAGGCAAGTCTTAGAGGCTCCCTAACCTCGATCCCACACAAGACTGATCTAGGAGCCAACACGAGTACTGTTAATACCCTACGGCAGCAGTTAAGAAACTACGGCCGCTTTGACGCGGACCAATTCCTGAGAAAGCTAAACCGATCAATTAATAAAAGAAAACCAAAGAAACTCGATCCCGTCCCCAATTTCGTGATGGGCAAAAGCAAAAAACTGCGCTCTCAAGAGAAGGTAAATAGCGCATTAAGTACATCGCCCACACCACCGTCGTCAAGGGCAAAATTGGCAGAGGTCAATACAAACCTCATGGAGTTTCAAGCAGAAGATACTGTTTATACAGTCAATACAGCAAATAAATACAACATGCTGTCTGAAGCATCAAACACAGATCCGTCGGCAAGCTGTATTGTTAACGAGGAGACACACTCCGATTCCCTGAAAAAAAGAAGAAACAATATCAGTCCTAGGCACGGAAACCGCAAAGTACATATTGAAGATGAAGTTTCAAGGAAAAATTCAAACAAAGGAAATCTGCAGACTAACCATATGGACTCGGAGGAAGACTACTCCCAAAGACGTCAGAAAGAAGAGATCCAGAGAAGCGAAAAACCTCCACCTATAAATATACTGTTCCACGACCCAAAAGACACGGAAAGACTACTCATAAGTAAGCTAGGAAAGTCCAAATTTTCTATAAAAAGAGTGAATAAAAGCAAACACTCTGTGCGGGTATTAAATGTAAATGATTTTCACTCCATCAAAAAAATACTAAAATCCGTAAATATGTGTTTTTACACATATACACCTAGGTCAGAAAAGTCAATTACCTTACTCCTAAAAGGATTGAGTAACACATACGAAGCTCAGGATATTTTTAATGAGCTTAAATTGCTTAGAATAGAAGGTCTAAATTTTATTAAGGTGTCACAATTTGCTACAAGAAAATCAATTTCTGAAAATTACCGACTTCCAATTTATGTAGTGCAGCTCGATGCCTCTAGCCAAATTCATCAGCTAAAAAAAATAACCAGACTTTTCCATCACGTTATTTCCTGGGATAAATTAGTAAAAAAAGAGCTAACGCAATGTAAAAAATGTCAAAGAATAGGCCATGTGGCGTCGAACTGCAATATGTCTTATAGATGTGTTAAATGTAATCAAAATCATAGTCCTGGTAATTGCAGAATTCCTAGGCATGATAAATTGCAAATGTCCGAATTGTACTGCGTAAACTGTAAATCCTTTGGCCATCCAGCTTCTTACAGAGGATGTCCAACCCTCGTAGAACTGAAAAAGAAAATAAATTTAAAAAAGTCTGAAGTTCAAATAAATAGAGAAAGTAAAATTATTAAACTGAGTAAATTTGTCGAGAAAAACATAAGCTATTCTCAAATGCTAAAAGGGCCCGATTATAAGTCTAATAATATGACATCAAATAACGCCTCTAATAAACCAGATCCCCCCCCAAGTACACAAAAAGATTCAGCTATGCAACAATTCTATAACCTTTTGAATGATTTCAAAACCCAATTCATTAATCAATTAAACAATTTAGCATTACGCATAGAAAACACTGAAAAAAAGATAAATTACCTGTTAATGGCAGCAGATGATCATAGTCAATATGGCGAATAACGTTACTAGTACAGATAACAAAACTTATAAGAAGAGATTAAAATTAGCATCCATTAATGTAAACTCTATTGTTACAAACCAAAAACGTTGCTTCCTTCTTAACTTCCTAAAGGAATATAAGCCGGATATTGTCGGCTTAGGAGAAACTAAATTAAAAAAGTACCACAAAATAAATTTTGAAGATTACCAGATTATAAGAAATGATAGAGAAATACGAGAGGGTGGAGGAACTGCCATCCTGATTAATCGTAAATTAAAATTTACCATAATAAATATAAATATAGACAATGATAACACTTTTTTAGAAGCTACAGTGATTAAACTAAAACTCCACGAAAACAGTTGCCTCTATGTTGTAGCAACGTACGCGCCTTGCGGTAACCAAAAAGAGTTTATTCCTAATCTCGAAAAATTATTTCAAAAATTAAATCTAGCGGATATGAAAAACTATTATGTTATCTTAGGTGATCTAAACGCAAGACACACGTCATGGCTAAACCCGAATAATAACCCTCGAGGTATATCGCTTGAAGCCTGGCTAAGTAAAAATGAGCTCAAATATAAAACCAAACTTTATTGTACATCCCAACCATCATATCCTTATGGTCAATCCTTTTTAGACCTGGTAATCGCTGATGTGAGACTAAACTTTATTAACTCCTTTGAATTTTTCAAATTACCGAGCCTTCCATACGATAGCGATCACAATGCGATATGGGCTGAAATCTCATTTAATAACGACCATCCTTTTTCTATTTTCCCACCCGATAGAAACATAAATTACAATTTAAAAAAAACGAATTGGAAAACGTTTAATGCAAAAGTAAAAAGTGAACTAAACATCTTGATTCCTAATAATAGAAACTTAAACCAAGTAGAAATATTTAATTATTTGCATCTAATAGATGTAGCCATACGCACTAGTATGGACGCTATAATTCCAAAAATAAAATACAATAATTCAATGGAGCCCTATATAAATTCTAAAATAAGAAACCTGTCCAAATCTAAAAAACATATACTTACCTGCCTACATAACCATCAAAAAAGCTGACCAAATGTAAATCCTCTAATTATTAAAAGGTTAAAAAGCCTGTTATCTCAGGTCAATGTTTCTTTAAAAGCCGAATTCAAAACTTCTATAAATAATTATTGGCAAAATAAAATTTAAAAACATTCCTTGTTTCGATTCGGCATCTATGTTCCCGCAGGTAAATCAAATATTTCGTAAAAAAGTTGTCACTGAGGTGCCAATACTTCTAGTCCCTAACGATCAAAAACAGATTTTACGTAATCAAAATATTAATTGTAATACCTTTGAAACTGACAAAAATAATAGTCTCATAATTAATGACACCGTAGATAAATTAAACACAATGGGAGCATTCTTTGCAAATGTAAATAACGTTGAATATAACGAAAACCCCAGATTCACCGAATTAATCAATTATAAAGCCAAAAAAATTTATGATTCTTTCTCAAATCAGCAAGCTCTATTACCTCGGACGCTCGTCAATTTTAATGATAATTTAGTAGCTGATAATCCGGTTCTCTCAGACGACCTTGCAAAGTACTTCACAAATTTCGAAACTTTAAAAAAAAAATTCAGGAGTCTTAATAATAAAAAATCCGCGGGACTCGACGGTATACCAAATGCCGTATTGAGAATACTACCGTTAGACCTAATTCGTAGTTATACTATTCTGTTTAACAACCTATTAAACTTAAGAATTTTCCCTTTACAATGGAAAAAAGCTAAAGTCATACCAATATTAAAAAAAGAAAAATTGAATACAAACCCTTTAAACTATAGGCCTATCAGCCTTCTTCCGAATATAAGCAAAGTATATGAAATGGTGATTAACGATATAATCTTGGCTTCTTGTCTCGATTATAATATCATCCCAGAAAATCAATTTGGGTTTCGAGCTAGACACTCAACAATTCATGCTGTCAATAAATTGGTTTCTGACGTATGTTGGGCTCTAAACGATAACAAATACGTAGGTGCATGTCTTATTGACCTCGAGAAAGCTTTTGATTCGGTCTGGCTAGACGGTTTAATTGTAAAATTATTCCAAAAAAATTTCCCGTTATATGTAATTGAACTAATCAATAACATGATTACAAATCGATCTTTTACAACTGCAGCGGGGGTTGCTCACTCGTCCCTGGAATTTCAAATAAAAAATGGTCTCCAGCAAGGAACAGTAAACTCTCCTGTTCTCTTCAATATATTTACCTGTGACGTGTTGAAGTTATTCAATATAAATACGGAACACAAAATAGCATCAATCGCCTTTGCTGACGACCTAATTATTTATTTTTCCCACAAATGGCCTTCTGTCATCCAAACTAACTTACAAGACTGCTTTGCTAAGATTCATACCTATTATAAATCCTGGAAACTTAGAATTAACACAAATAAATCAGAAACAATTTTGTTCAGACCAGACCTATCGTATGCGAATAAAAACATCAGAAAGCACTATAAAACCTTCCAAATTAAAGAAAGCTCCGATAGCAAAAAGCAAATCCCGCATAAAAATGTAGTCAAATATCTAGGTATAATCCTTGACGATCGTCTTAAGTTTAATCACCACATAGAATCTCAACTCAGTAAAGCTACGAAAGCTTTCCAAATCCACAAGAGGCTATTTTTCTCCAAAGATTTGAACCCGAAAATCAAAATAATATGTTACCAGCTATTAATTAGACCAATTATTACATACGGCTGTCCCATATGGATGAACATCTGCGCGTCGCAGATGGAAAAAATTCGAATTTTTGAGAGAAAATGCCTTAGATCCTGTCTACTAATGTTCAGAGACCCGGCTTCCAATTATATGAAACATTATGATAATCAAATTTTATACGATAAAGCGAATATAAATAGAATCGATAATTATATCATTAAGCTTATTAGAAACCATTTTTCCTGTGTGCAGTCGATAACACAAAATAGTCTAATCTGTTGCGCGCTTTACCCAAACCCAAATTACTTCCATCGTACGTTAAACTCTGGGTATATCCCCCCCGAAGCGTTCATTTATTTAGATGAAAATGATTATATTCAGGATAAAAACAATATCCCCATTATATATCATGTCTCTCGACACAAGAATGACAAAAAGATAATTTACCCATGCGGAATTGACTGTATTACAGAGAAACATAAATATTGCATTAAATTTTGTACCAAAATTCCCGCCAAAGATAAAAGTAGTACTTACAAAAGGTACCTCGATAAATATTGGTGGATACATAAATCCCCCCAAAAACCGCCCTGACAATAAGAGGTAAAAAATGTATATAGATAAACTTATATATTAGTGCAATTGCAGTATTAAATATAGTTCATGTGTATTAGTTCCAATATATAGTATGTTATTCTTTATTTTAAGTATTATACTTACTAGTATTATAAATTTTGTATTGACTTCTGTCTAAGCGTTTCTGTTCTGTTATTATTTATTTATTTATTTCCGTTATTATTTTTGTTAGTATAAGCTAAGAGTAGTAAATAAGCCAGCTTTTTTTCGTAGCGACCTTTTTTGGCTGGATTCTAGAAAACCGAAAGCTATTCATACAACCGTTGTATTAAGGTTTGTTATAATTTAAAACTTCTTATTTACGTAATAGATAAACCCCCAAATATGTGATATCTGAGAGTGCAAATCTGCCTATGGATTAATACTATATGTTGTAGTTTTATAAGTTTCTGTTTATTGACTTAAAAAAAAAAATTTTTCTAAATATTGTATTAAGGGTCTGTAAATAAACAAATTTAAAACTAACTAACTACTTCCTCGAGACCAGCAATTGTGGTATCCATGGTCTGTTGGAATATAGCCGGCGCCGTCTTAATACCAAAGGGTAGACGTTTGAATCTGTAAAGACCTTTGGGCGTCGTAATGGTAGATTTCTCGATGATTATCATCAATCATGAGCTGGAAAAAAGCATCGCTGAGGTCAATCTGGCTAAAGAAATGATTTCCATTTAACTTAGAGAAATTACTTTCCATGTTGGATAAAGGATGTTTGTTATCGACTAGAGCGCGATTTACCCCGGTAGAATAATCAGCACATAAGCGAATTTTCCCGTTGCGTTTTCTTGCGACAACGATGGGTGATGTCCATTCTGACGTTTCTACATGTTCGATGATGTCCAATGACTCAAGAGTCTTAGTTCTTTTTCAAAAAGTGTTTCCATGGTGAAAGGGATTTGTCGACATGGATTTTGTACTGGACGAATGTTATTTACTATGTTAAACTTTACCTTGAAGTTGCGACACATGCCCAATTCTTCGATGAATAGACTCGGAAAACATTGAATGGCGTTTTCGAGATAAGCATTGTGTGCAGTATCTTCCTTACTGATATGTGACGATGCAATCTCTTCTGTGTTGACTCATAGTAGCAGCAGTTGATTTTGGTATTCTAATAAGTTGTACATCTGAGGTAAGTTTTCCCGAGTACAGTTTGTTTAACAGTATAAACCACAAATCAAGACTGTCAATCGAAACCAAAAAGGTTTCGCCGTCTCGCGTTTACGTAGATCTTACCCGATCAACCGAGTGCTGTGACTGTACACTGAAATCGGCAGACAATATCTAAAGCACTTCCGCCCGCGTGTTTAACTACGTCACTCGCGGCGAGTTTGGGTGATCCGATGTGAACCCATTCTTTCTTACCGATAACTGTGATATCTGAGCCAGTATCGTATTGCAGAGTCACGATTTTACCAAATATAGATGTCGTAACATAATGACGTCGGTGTTTACCGGTTGCGGAGAGAGTTTGCGTAACGACATTTTTTATTTGATCCGAAGATTTGGATTGTTCTGTAACTGAGCGACACATCTTTACGATAGCCCTTTTTTGCACACCTATAACACTCGGCTTCGCGAAAAACACACTTTGCTCGTGAGTGGGCGCCTCCACAGCCGTTGCATTTATTTATTTTTTGCGATTGTGATGTGTTTTTGAAATTATTTTTATCTTTCGTTGTAAGTTTCTTTTTTCCGACATTATCGCGTTTAAATTGTACGACACTTAACACTGTAGTTTGTGTAGGTTTTGACGGGTTTTCCAACGTCTTCATCCCCGATGCAACGTTTAAATGTAATTCCGTGACTTCCTTGAGTGAAGCATCCGGTTTTATTTCGACGACGCAAAGCGTCAATCTCTTCAATTCATTGTTGTCACTCAAGTAACAGAATGATTGTAGTAAGTAGTAGTAGTAAGAGTATTCGAACATTGTCGTCGGTTAATCTTGATCAGTCGAAATTGGCTGCTTGACGATTAATACGATCGATGTGCTCGGAGATCGGTACTGATTTATCGTACCGATAATTTAATATCTCGATACGTCGACGAGTTATGGCAATGTTTTCACGGAAAAGTTCTTTTAACTTTACGAGAAGATCCACTTGAAGCAATTGGGATGGAATCATAGGTGCGACATGATCCACCAATCTATCGAATTCCGCTTGTCCCAGCTTATCCAAAACGAGACGTGTCTGCATTTCAACCGGTAAACACTTTGCTTCCATTACTACTGTATATTTATGACGTAAAACCATTTCTCAAACGGCTTTATTTCATCACCCGATTTATAAATATATTTTTCTAAACGGGCAACAAGTAAACCTACGGAGGTGTCACTCACCGATTTTAATGAAACTTTGCATGTTTGTAGAACTTCGAAAAATATTGGACACGTATTTTTTTTTATCGGCAAAGGTCCACTCTGAAGGGTGAAAACTACCCCTTAAAGATAAATTTAACATATGGTGAAATAAGTTGAAAATTTTCAAAAGTAAAATGTTTTAGGGGGTTTTTGGGGTCGCTGAAACTAAATCTTATGTCAAAAGTATGAAATTCAAAATGGCTGACCCAATATGGCAGCTATATACATTAAAATTAATAATTTTTGCAAAAAATGTGTTGATACAAGGTTCTCACCTTTCGGGGTGCTTTTTTACAGTGAGTCCCCTCGCCTCTCACCTTTCGGGGTGCTTTTTTACAGTGAGTCCCCTCGCCTCTCACCTTTCGCACGTTATTCTTGAAAAGTTTTGCAAATTTTGAAAATTTTCAACTTATTTCACCATATGTTAAATTTATCTTTAAGGGGTAGTTTTCACCCTTCAGAGTGGACCTTTGCCGATAAAAAAAAATACGTGTCCAATATTTTTCGAAGTTCTACAAACATGCAAAGTTTCATTAAAATCGGTGAGTGACACCTCCGTAGGTTTACTTGTAAGATGATTAAATATCTCTGAGTGCGTAGGTGCATGCACTTGAGGCGGATTCTGTTGAACTTCCCCTTGCGATTGAATTGAAGCTGAAGAAGATTATTAATGGCCGCCATGAGAGCCTCTAGCTGCTTCTTGCTGTCGGTCATTGTATCGTAATCTTCCTGCCGTTGTACACAATATGTTCGATTCTCTAAGAAGGGAAAGCTGCAGCGCCAGTTGTTGGGTCTTTGTGTCGTTTAACACAGAGCAAACGGTTAGTTCCCGGGCTTCGACGTATTTTCTAACTCGACTGTACCTAATCGACTGCACGAGTCTCACGTAGTATTGCTCACACTACCGCGTATATCACTGCACACGTCCACGACCATGTATCACTACGCGCGTCACTTAACCGTGTATCACTACGCGCGTTATTCGTAACAATACCCAACAGTAACCCTTCTTCAGTTTTCGCCTGACCATCTTTAGGAATTAGAACCAACCTCGCTCGCTCCCAACGTGTCGGAAATACTCCACTTTTTAAACATGCCGTGTAGATATCTGCCAGCCTAGAGATCATGGTTGGAAGAATTCTTTTCTATACTCACAACGAGACAACGTCCAGTCCGGGTGCCGATTAGAATTCTCCCCACGAATTGCCTTTAAAACCTCGTCTATATTAACCACGCACGGAGTTAACGGAACCTCCTCGTTCCACTACACTTCAACGGGATCGTCGGTCGGAAATAAGGAGTCTAGAACCCGGTTAAGAGGGTTATCATCGCCATTGGTTCAAGCTTGCTTCCCCTAATATCATTTACACACGCCATTATCGCATATGATTGTGGAGAAGCTCACCTCAACACTACGACAATTTCACTGTTAACCATCGGAGACTGTGATTTGAAGATCGAAAAACCTGTAACCACAGATACGTATATTCAATTGTTACAGCTATCTTCTTATGGACACACTGAAATAATCCAATGTAAAGTAGAAATAACCCGTTACATCTATCGTTGTGGAATGCACTCCCACATATCAGTCGTACATAATGGACAGGCAGAATATTTATTAGAAATTAATCGTGATAAATGTTTGCAGATGCATAAAGAAGGATTTATTCGTATCGGTGCATCTGACATAATTAGTGAATTAAACGCTAACGGTACTTATTACCGAAGAGTCATTCTAATCGAACAAATTGGAATAGACGGTTCTTGCAGTGGTACTCAATACTCTGACCATTATGGGACTTGGGATTCGGTGGTAGTGCAGGCCAACATCAGATTATCATTACGCACTGATTGATATGTGCCGATTCATTTAAAAAGTGGACGAATTATGTTACCTTCTGGAACTGTGTGCCCCCTGAGCGATGGAAATTGTCTTGATGGAAATGATGGTTATACATTTTGGCAACCTTTGCCTTCAGCCACTTGTCAATTCGACCAATACGATGTTTTATATGAAGGTTTAGCTACTAAAAAATGCAAAGAACTGTCTTACCCTACCTTACTACCATTTTTACCTTGAACACACAAGATGTTACTTTTGCATTAACTCAAACCTGTACCCATACTCTATGCGGATACACCATATTTGGCACAGAACATCCTAAACTGTTTATTTTTAAAACACAGAAAGACAATACTTTTAAGAGCAAAACACCTACGTCAGTCGACAACTTGAATATATTCCAAATTATTCCTTATGTCAATTCCAAATTCGTGTATATTGAAAAACATATCCGATTGCAGATGACAAATTTGTGTCACGACATCATGATACAGAAATGCAAATTGGAAAGACAGGTGCTCCAAAATACTCTGTCTTTGGCTACCATCTTGCCAGATGAGTTTGCCTATCAATTGATGAAAGTACTGGGCTATATGGTGTCAGGTGAAGTTATTCATGTTTTAAAGTGTATACCCATAGAGGTAACAGTACGAAAAACAAACACTTGTCACACTGAATTACCCGTTACTTACCGAAAAAATAATTCTTTTTTTATGACCCCAAAATCGCGAATACTGACGAAACATAGCACGAATTGAGAATAATGTAATCCCTTCCTTCCAATCCTATAATATTGAAGGATATAATACTTGGATTTACTTGGATTTATAATACTTGGACAATTTAGCCCTTTCCTTGTTACCTCTGTCAAACCTCAAGAATTAAAACCACTAAATAAACTAACTTGGAAATATTTAACTCCAACCTCTCTCGCAACGAGTGGCATTTATTCTGAGAAAGATTTACAAAATTTACAGAATCATATAATGTTTCCAGCCGAAAAATCCGCTATTTTAAATACAGTTGCTCAGGGATTCACAGGCCAGATGATTCATGACGACTCTGTTTCTTTACAAAATCTGTTAGACGAAGATGCGTTAAATAAAATCTATACTAATACTGCATCTCGCATTTGGAATGGTTTAGTAACATTTAGATCTGCTACCGCAGGAGTATTCGGAATATTTATCAATATTGTTTTCGATACTTTAATTCATGGCTACGCGCTGTACTCCGCATACGGCTGTAGCGTTTACTTATTGGGAGCGATGTGGAGCTCTATAACTAATTTGTTGTTGCATCTAGCTCAATGACCTGAACAAGAAACTGTAAATGCAGAACAGAATGTTGCTAACGTAAGAGAATCAATAGTGTCTACAGAGCGTACACCGTCGAATGAACAATTACCATCAAATCGCGACACTATCCCCACTATTTATAATTTTAACCAGTTACGACGAATGGAGAATACTCCACAAATGCCTTAATTTCGATTATGGCATTTGTCTTTAAGAGCGGAGGTGTAACGTCGTTCAATTCTCTCTTCTTTGTTTCTACCATATCATTCATTCCAGGGATACGAGTTTGAATCTAATTTTTAAATTTTAAATAATATAGCTGTTCCACAAAATATAGTTGTTCCACGATATTCTATCACTGCAAATAATATTATTATATTTCATAACGTTTAAGTTTTATTTCATTATTTATATATTGTACTTAAGTATTTTATTTTCGTATTGTTTAACTTAGGATATAGTAATCTAGTGCTAAGATTTTGTATCGTCGTAATTGTAATAATTAATAATCGCAAGAGGCTTCATCGATCGCCACATTGGAGACACATCAAGCGTCACGTATCATCGCCCCTTATCAATCAAATACCAGGAAGCCACTGGGACAAAGAAGATCGTCAAAAAGGGAGACGGATAACGGATCTTGCCGACGACGCTCTGCGCAGTTCGTTTAGTGACTCCGTGCCGAGACCACGTTTAAATTCTGAGCTTATACTTTATTATAGTCACTGCGTTCACTGAGTTTTATACATTTATTATATTCACTGCTTTCACTGAGTTTTTATAATAAATTCATCCATTTTCATTATTATTAGTGTTAGAATCATTAATCGATTAGTTACCAATCTCCGGGCATCCCCTGGTAAAGTCGATGTAAATCGACTGACCGGAAAAATAAAACAGAGCACAGAACGTCGGAACACCAGACGTTACAGTACGCTGACGTTGTCGATATAGCGTACAATCGTCGCTCGGTATAGACGTTCGATCAGACTATTTGCCGTCAGCTTTGTCTGCGCTTTCTCCGAGAGCCGGAAGCGTTTTCTATTACCTCGCGCTTTTGCGCGAAATGACCTCAGTCGATAGGGCGACGCTCACAATGTCGCTAACGCTCATATTGACTGGAACTAGCAGCGTTCTCTCCGGCAACTATTTCCCCGCTCTTGATCTGAATGATGGCGAATACGCGCTGGATCTGGCAACGTTCGAAACCTACAACACGATTCCGAATGTTCATTCGATGAACAATAGATTCAATTTCGACGACAACGACGAGACGATCGTTATTCCCGAGGGACGAAATATACGTCTTGGACAGATATCTCATAGCAGCCATCCGTCGCAAGCGTTCCATCGTTGAGAAGAGTCCGGAGATTGCGAATGCAGGGACACCGAGGACGTTGATTATTACGTGTACGACGAAGACGACGACGACGAGAAGAATGAGCGAGCCAAGCGAACGACTATTCTTCGCGCTAACGAGAACACCATGAGGACCGAGATAAAGTGCGTCTACAAAAATTTTACCAAACCGGACAATATCGGACCTCTGTTGGGTTTTTCAACGAATCGTGTATTGAAACCGAACAAATGGCACGTGTCCGACAAATCCGCGAATGTCATAAGCGTGAACATCATACGCGTGGAATGCAACATTACCGCTAGAGTTTACAACAACGACAAATCGGTGCACACGCTACACGAGTTCTCGCCAAACGTACCACCGGGATATAAATTGTCGGAGACGCTCACGAAGATCATTTACCTTCCGGTTATCGCGCGAAGCGTCACCGACCCAGCAAACATGGTGACGTATTAATGACGTTAAAAGTACGTAATTTCATGACCACTGACGTCAAGTGACCTACAATGTACGTCTTTTGTATGTGACTTTAATATTGTCTTAATTACGTTTCAATATTACGTCTATGTATCGTCTTTAATATGTCATGTATAGTGACGAAATTTGCATGACGTTAATTTGACGAAACATATACCTACGTATAATCGTATATGTTCCAGTGATACGTTTTAAATTGATATAGGGGGAATATGATAGGGCATATATTATTTTTGTTAATCAATATTTTCAATTGAAATGTATTGAATTTTATCGATTCTGGCATATCGGCTTCCATACAACCAGTATAATATTCTCCAGTACAATCAGTATAATATGCTCTTGCACACAGGCGCAAAAACGCTTATCGCGCGGCAAAAGATACGACACGATAACCAATCAATCTTTCGCGCTTATGGAAAAGTTTATTGCTGCGTTGTCTTTTGCCGCGCTACAAGCGTTCTATGTGCAACAGGTATAACCTGCAGGCATAATCGGACTACCGGATACGTGCTCGACTTTAGAGACTTATTTATAATTAAAAAATAATTAGTGTAGTGTAGTGAACACTCATTTTGAGGGAGGATATTTGAGAAATTGTTGGAGAATATTCAAGTAAGTGTTACTATACTATGTGTGTGAAGTTAGCCAAGCACTTTTCGAATTTTGAATTTTTCTTGATTGTGCTGGATTGTGCTCCGTTTGTGCTGTATTGTGCCGCGAACGGCAACTCTCTAACATAAAGCACATTCAAGAAAAAACAAAAATAAAATTTTTTTGCTAGCCCAGCACTTTTCGAATTTTGATTTTTTCTTGATTGTGCTGCATTGTGCTCCGTTTGTGCTGTATTGTGCCGCAAACGGCAACTCTCTAACTCGAAGCATATTCAAGAAAAACAAAAATAAAATTTTTTTGCTAGCCCAGCACTTTTCGAATTTTGAATTTTTCTTGATTGTGCTGCATTGTGCTCCGTTTGTGCTGTATTGTGCCGCAAACGGCAACTCTCTAACTCGAAGCATATCAAGAAAAACGAAAAAAAAATTTTTTTGCTAGCCCAGCACTTTTCGAATTTTGAATTTTTCTTGATTGTGCTGCATTGTGCTCCGTTTGTGCTGTATTGTGCCGCAAACGGCAACTCTCTAACTCGAAGCATATCAAGAAAAACGAAAAAAAAATTTTTTTGCTAGCCCAGCACTTTTCGAATTTTGAATTTTTCTTGATTGTGCTGCATTGTGCTCCGTTTGTGATGTTTATGAAGTTAGCACCGCCATTTTAAGAAACAAAAAAAATAAAAGTTGTGCTAGGCTTGTGCTACGTTGTGCCGCAAACCACACTTCGATATTTCAAAAAATGGAGCGAAAATTAAAAAAAATCGTTTTTAAGGCCCAACACCGCCATTTTGTCAGAATGAAAAAAAACGGTTGTGCTAGATTGTGCTAGGGTTGTGCTAGCTTGTGCCGCAAACCATAGTTCGATAATGCAATTAGTTTATTAGAAAATCACAATTAAAAAAATATTCACAGCACCGCCATTTTACAAAACAAAAAAAAATAAAAATTGTATTAAATTGTGCTAGAGTTATGCTAGGTTGTGCTATAAATCGTAGCTCGATAACCTAATTAGCTGATTAAAAAATCACAATTAAAGAAATAGTCGCAGCGCCGCCGACACATACGGCGCATGTTTTCCATAATTCAACTTTTTAATTATTCGACGAAGATAGTATTACATATCTGAGTTGTGCTAGCCTAGCACAAGTCTGCACAATTGTCGATTTCCTCAGCACAGCGTTATTAAGAGTACTTTACTCTTGAGCGTAGCTCTTTGAGCTTGGATTCTATGTCCAAAACTCGGCTTTTTAATTATCCGACGAAGATAGTATTGCATATCTGAGTTGTGCTAGGCTAGCACAAGTCCGTACAATTGTCGATTTCCTCAGCACAGTGATATTAAGGGCACTTTACTCTTGAGCATCACTCTTTGCGCTTGGATTTTATGTCCAAAAATCGGCTTTTTAATTATTCGACGAAGACAATATTGCATATCTGAGTTGTGCTAGATTTCCTCAGCACAGAGATATTAAGGGCACTTTACTCTTGAGCATCACTCTTTGCGCTTGGATTTTATGTCCAAAAATCGGCTTTTTAATTATTCGACGAAGACAATATTGCATATCTGAGTTGTGCTAGCCTAGCACAAGTCCGCACAATTGTCGATTTCCTCAGCACAGCGATATTAAGGGCACTTTACTCTTGAGCATCACTCTTTGCGCTTGGATTTTATGTCCAAAAATCGGCTTTTTAATTATTCGACGAAGACAATATTGCATATCTGAGTTGTGCTAGCCTAGCACAAGTCCGCACAATTGTCGATTTCCTCAGCACAGCGATATTAAGGGCACTTTACTCTTGAGCATCACTCTTTGCGCTTGGATTTTATGTCCAAAAATCGGCTTTTTAATTATTCGACGAAGACAATATTGCATATCTGAGTTGTGCTAGCCTAGCACAAGTCCGCACAATTGTCGATTTCCTCAGCACAGCGATATTAAGGGCACTTTACTCTCGAGCATCACTCTTTGCGCTTGGATTTTATGTCTAAAAATCGGCTTTTTAATTATTCGACGAAGACAATATCGCATATCTGAGTTGCGGGGGAACCCCAAGGGTTATGTGGGAGTCTCCGGCTAGGCAGAAAGAACCTAACTTAGCCGGCATACCCACTAAAACCTCACCGGGATAGCCTCGCGTGCCCTGACTGAGGGGGGGAGGGGGATCGCCTAATGGCATGCTTCCCTCCCCCCCTCGGGCTGGCCCGTATTGGCAGGGCCTCTGCTCGTAGCTGATAGTCGGGGGGGGAGTTGGGCTCCAACAACCCCCATGTAATGGGGGACAGGTCAGCCGAGAGCCCCCGCTCTCGGCTAGCCCCCGCCGGGAGAGAGCTCTCTCCCGGTTTTAATCCCTCACGCGGGAGAGGGATTACCTCCCCCAAAAAGGGAGGCTCCCTCTCCCTGGGGGGAAATCAACTCTGAGTTGGGTCAGGCGTGAACCTAACCCAACCAACTGTCGAGGACCGCTACCCCCATAAAACCTCCTGTTAAGGAGGGCGGACACGGGGAACACCCAGGGCTGCAAACAGCCCTGTTGGTGGAACCCCGCGTCCACTTTAACAACGCAGCCCTCCCTAGGGAAGAGGAGACCGGGGGAGCATTTCCCTAAAAGGGAGACCTCCCCCGAGAAAATGGACTCCTGTGAGGGAGTGTGCCACCGGGCCCCCTATTTTTACTTGGACCAGGAGCTGCCTGGCCCTCGGGGACCCGGTGGCTGTCACGTGCCCCTATTATGGGCGAAGCGACGGTGGGGAATTCTCCGCACTCTCCTCCTAACTGGAGGAGGTGGGGCCCCACCGTCGCCGTCGTCGTCATCTGAATTTGGTGGGGGAGGTGGGAGCACCTCCACCTCCCCCCGTCTAATGCGCTCCGCCTCCTCCTTCTGCCCCATAACTTCGATGCAGAATCGGAAGACGGAGCGCCATTTCTCCTCTCCCTCCAACATTTTCCTCACTACTGTTGGGAGGGAGAGGTCCTCGAGGCCCTATCACTGCAGTGAGGACTCGGCGCTCCTCAGTCCAGGCGGCACACTCCCGCAGAGTGTGCTCGGCCGAGTCCTCACTGGCCGCACAGTGATGGCACCTTGTCGTGCGCTCTCGTCCTATCCTGCACAGGTACCGACCAAAGCAACCATGATTGGTCAGCACTTGTGTCAGGTGGAAACCCAGGCCGCGTCCGCGCCTGTCTGCCCATCTGGACAGACAGGGCCGAATGGCGTGGATGGTCCATTGATCCGCCGTGGGGCCCCCCAAGGCAGACTGCCAACGGAGGACAGCCTCACGACGGGCGTCCTTTCTAATTCTGGCCACGACCCTGGTTTGAGGCGGGCACTTCCGGTGCCGTCGGCGGCCGTCGTACGCTTGTAGACAGAGGCGTACGAGGCCGCCAAAAATTCCACCGGGATGATGCCCGCCAGGGCCGTGGCCGCCGCGAAGGAAGTTGTGCAGTAGGAACGGGTGATCCTGACTGTGAGCCAGCGCTGGAGGCGATGTGCCACCATTTGGTTGCGCCGGCTCTTGGTCATAGCCCCGGCCCATACCGGTGCTCCGTATAAAAGCACCGATTGCACGACATTCCGAGTTTTGGAGCCTGGACCACCCACGTTGGGCAGGAGGCGGCCTAACGCAGCCGCCATCCTGTCCGCTTTGGGGATTATCTGAGCGAAATGTTGCTCGAATCCCCAAAGCCCATCCAGGATGAGGCCGAGATATTTAATCTGGGGCCCCACCCGGACGCGGTCCTCCCCTACCCAAATTTCGGCAGGGGGAGGTCGCCCCTTGGCTTTCGGATAAAAATACGTCGCCTCCGTCTTATGAGGGGCGACCTCGAGTCCCATGGATCTTATAGAGCGCACGACAGCCCGGGCGTTCGCCGCATCCCGGGCTTCCAACCAATCCTCCCCCCGGGCCACCACGAGTGTGTCATCTGCGTAACAAAGCAGATGACAGCCCGGGGGGAGCGCCGTGCGGAGCACCCGATCGTATGCGAGGTTCCACAATAAGGGGCCCAAAACTGACCCCTGAGGAACCCCGCAATACACGGGTCTTCGGCTCACCTGCTCCAGTTGATTTCTAAACTGGAGCGTCCGACCGCGGAAATAGTCTCGTAAGACGTCCTTCAAGTACGGGGGAAGGCCGTGATGGTCGAAGGCCTCCCCCACGTATTCCCAGGGGAGTTAAAGGCGTTGACGATGTCGAGTGACACCGCCAACGCCGCATCTCCCTCCCCGACGATCCGGTCCGAGAGGGCCTTTAAACGCATAATCGCATCAATCGTCGAACGGCCCTCTCGGATTCAAGCTAATCCCTGCTTTTTATGCATGTGTCTTGATTTTGAGTGGCACAACTCAGCACAACTTGCAGAAATTCTATATTTGCATTGCAGTGTGATTTATGTTTTTTTAATCTTTGTAATATTTTTTAAATCTATCTTTGTGAATTTGTTTTATCGAAATAAAATGAGATATTGAAATTTTTCCAACGACACAATATGGCACAAGTTTTTTTATTGTTGGTGTTATCGATCTTGCATTTGCACCACAAGTTAGCACAAACGGAGCTCAATGCAGCACAATCAAGAAAAATTCAAAATTCGAAAAGTGCTAGCAAAAAAATTTTTTTTTCGTTTTTCTTGATATGCTTCGAGTTAGAGAGTTGCCGTTTGCGGCACAATACAGCACAAACGGAGCACAATGCAGCACAATCAAGAAAAATTCAAAATTCGAAAAGTGCTGGGCTAGCAAAAAAATTTTTTTTTCGTTTTTCTTGATATGCTTCGAGTTAGAGAGTTGCCGTTTGCGGCACAATACAGCACAAACGGAGCACAATGCAGCACAATCAAGAAAAATTCAAAATTCGAAAAGTGCTGGGCTAGCAAAAAAATTTTATTTTTGTTTTTCTTGAATATGCTTCGAGTTAGAGAGTTGCCGTTTGCGGCACAATACAGCACAAACGGAGCACAATGCAGCACAATCAAGAAAAATTCAAAATTCGAAAAGTGCTGGGCTAGCAAAAAAATTTTTTTTTCGTTTTTCTTGATATGCTTCGAGTTAGAGAGTTGCCGTTTGCGGCACAATACAGCACAAACGGAGCACAATGCAGCACAATCAAGAAAAATTCAAAATTCGAAAAGTGCTGGGCTAGCAAAAAAATTTTATTTTTGTTTTTCTTGAATATGCTTCGAGTTAGAGAGTTGCCGTTTGCGGCACAATACAGCACAAACGGAGCACAATGCAGCACAATCAAGAAAAAATCAAAATTCGAAAAGTGCTGGGCTAGCAAAAAAATTTTATTTTTGTTTTTTCTTGAATGTGCTTTATGTTAGAGAGTTGCCGTTCGCGGCACAATACAGCACAAACGGAGCACAATGCAGCACAATCAAAAAAAATTCAAAATTCGAAAAGTGCTGGGCTAACTTCACACACATTACTATACTGCACATGTATAAAGAACATTCCAATATTGAGGTTATGTTGAACAATTTCTCTTATACATTTCTCTTGTACAATTTCTCTATGTACTATTAGGCAGGAATAGGAAGTTACAAGTATCGAATAATATTAATGATAACGGTGTTATTCGCGTTATTTTTTTTATAACTCCTTATTTCCCATATCTGCCTATTAGATGCATGCGTAAGTAGAATTCTGCTAAAAGAAAACTATGTATAATTTGTCACAGAACTTTACGACCTTATGCACACATCTAATATACACTGTATATACTTATATATTTATTACTTTATTTAAATTTCATCTTTTGTATTTTTATTAAAAGCATGGATTTTGTTGTTGTGGAATTCGACAATAACTCAACAAATGATGAAAACGAAGTAGGAATTGTAAGTAGCAAGTGGTTTACTGATTATACAAGAAAAGAAGTATATTGGCCACCAGTCAAAACACAAGAAAAATATGAAAAAGTATTAAAACGAATGGAGATGCCAACAAATGAATGGATGTTATGTTCAGTAAAAAAGATATTTTTTGAGACTGGTAAGCAACATGACCTCAATATATGTGCATACAAATTTATAATATTAATGAATTTCTGTTTGCAGACGATCTTAAGAAAGCTGAAACAAAATTAAAACAGTGTCAATATTCATCGGATATTGCTTCCGAAATTGAGCAACTTCTAGAAAAAAGACAGCGGAAGAAGCCAAATAGATATATAATAACAAGCTCATCGGATGAAGAAGATGAAGCACCGAGCAAACTGAGAACTCCTCCTAGGCTCAATATTTCTGCAAGTTACAGTCAGAGAGAAGCAACATTCGGTATTTTGTCATTATATATTAATATGTGAATAATCTTCTCTTCGCCAGTGAAATTAAAACTCAGGAAATAAGGCAATGATTGACGTGCAAACTGGCAATTGATACATTTATTAAAGATCACAACGTTTCGACCATAAGATTTGGTCCTTATCAAGTGTATCTGTCAATATAATAAAAGAAGGGAACAATACAATAAAGGTGTGTTACAATATATATAAAAAACATTATCAAGATTATTACTTACAATTTGAAAGTGTGACTAAGGGATTACATTACAATATAAGACCCAAAAGAGTGAGATGTTAAAAAGATCTAGCAACTAAATACGCGTCAATTGTTCACCGCTAAAAACAGACTGGATAATTAGGTATGACTATTGTTAAAGAAGTCATGACATGAAAATAGACAGGAACGATGCGGGGGTCGAGGAGAGCTATCAGCTACAACGCAACAATGCTCCAATAACAAGTGACGTGAAAATTTCGCATAGTCGTAGAGAATTATACAATGTCGATGAGGCGATCATATAACGCTGACAAATTTTCTGTGTCTCTCTGTAGATTTATGGTTGAACTGCATTTCTTTATGAAAAACATTTCGGCAATCTCCCGTTTTTTTGTGTAATTTTCCTTATATAGAATTTTAGGATTTTTCCAATCAAAATCATGGGAGTGAGACATCCGATGACTACTAACCACTGAATGATTGGAGGAGAGTTTTTTGATGTCATAATTATGTTCCTTAATTCGAGTGCCAAGATGTCTTTTGGTTTGACCAATGTAGCATGCATTGCAATTGGAGCAATCTAATCTGTAAACTAATTCAGTCTGTTTGGTAACATCGAGTGTGTCTTTACCCTTTTTTATAATCGAATTTAATTTGTTGGGAACAGTGAATATGACGTTTAACAATTTTGCCCTTCCATTTAACAAAAAAGACCCGAAAAATCGCATACAATCTACAGTTGGCATTATCAAGAATGTCGAAAGCTGCTGTAGTAGACTTAGTAACAACGTTCAGAACGCAACGCGCAATTCTATTTGCAATGTCTTAACAAATTTCTTATGCACAGATAGACATATAAATGTAATAGACAAATACATCCTTAGAGAATTTAACGTATCAAAAGATTTTTTACGGCATAACCCAGACTTGTTTGTAACCAAAGCCGACAAGGGCCAGGTAACCGTTATCATGGATCGCGATGATTACAAAAAACGTATGGAAACACTGCTAAGCGACGAAACAACTTATAAAAAATTAAAAAGAGATCCAACGAAATCTATAGAAACGAAAATGAAGGATCTTTTGAATAGTTGGAGGAACAACCATATTATTGACGAATACACTTATAAAACTCTAAGATGTACGAATGGAAATCTTTCACGATGCTATGGGCTGCCAAAGATCCATAAAAGTGGCTCTCCTTTACGTATCATTGTATCGGCATCAGGAAGTCCGTCATACAGTATCGCTAGATTCTTACATGAAATCTTGGAGCAGTCACTACCAAAACCAAAATCACATGTTAAAGATAGCTGGACATTCGCAAACATTATAAAAAACACACACATTCATTCTGACGATGTGCTGCTTTCTCTTGATGTCACAGCCTTATATAACAATATCTCTAAAGAATTGGTATTTAAAGCCATCGAATCACGTTGGCAACACATAGAGAAATTTGCCAAATTTAACATGCAACAATTTTTATTTGCCATCGATACCATTTTATCTTCCACAAGTTTTGGTTTTGGTGGATCATATTATGAACAAGTCTTTGGCAGCCCCATGGGCTCCCCTCTGTCTCCTATTTTAGCGGACCTTGTGATGGACGACCTCGAAACCTTTTCCTTAAACTCATTAAATTTCACAGTTCCTATATATTACAGGTATGTTGACGATATATTCATGGTCGTTCCAAAAACTAAAATTCACACTGTTGTTAGCACGTTCAATGACTACCACCCAAGATTAAAATTCACTTATGAGATAGAAAAAAATTCCTCCATTTCCTTCCTAGATACCATGGTTATCCGACAAAACAATCTCCTCATCACAAACTGGTACCGAAAACCCACTTTTTCAGGACGATACATTAATTATTTCTCAAACCATCCTTTCAAATATAAGAAAAATTCCATAATCAATTTAGTAGACAGGGCCATCCTACTTTCTGACACTCAATTCCACAATAATAACATTAACATAGTTAAAAAGATCCTTCACAACAATTGTTTCCCCACACATATTATAAATAAGTTTGTCAAAAAACGTTTATACTCACTTCGCAATCGACATAACAATGATTCCTCTCTTAATCACAACTCCTTTGATAGTAGAAATTGCATCCTCATCCCATATACCAAAAACTTGGGAGAGAACATTGAACGTACAATACGAAACACTAATTTAAACGTCATATTCACTGTTCCCAACAAATTAAATTCGATTATAAAAAAGGGTAAAGACACACTCGATGTTACCAAACAGACTGAATTAGTTTACAGATTAGATTGCTCCAATTGCAATGCATGCTACATTGGTCAAACCAAAAGACATCTTGGCACTCGAATTAAGGAACATAATTATGACATCAAAAAACTCTCCTCCAATCATTCAGTGGTTAGTAGTCATCGGATGTCTCACTCCCATGATTTTGATTGGAAAAATCCTAAAATTCTATATAAGGAAAATTACACAAAAAAACGGGAGATTGCCGAAATGTTTTTCATAAAGAAATGCAGTTCAACCATAAATCTACAGAGAGACACAGAAAATTTGTCAGCGTTATATGATCGCCTCATCGACATTGTATAATTCTCTACGACTATGCGAAATTTTCACGTCACTTGTTATTGGAGCATTGTTGCGTTGTAGCTGATAGCTCTCCTCGACCCCCGCATCGTTCCTGTCTATTTTCATGTCATGACTTCTTTAACAATAGTCATACCTAATTATCCAGTCTGTTTTTAGCGGTCATGAACAATTGACGCGTATTTAGTTGCTAGATCTTTTTAACATCTCACTCTTTTGGGTCTTATATTGTAATGTAATCCCTTAGTCACACTTTCAAATTGTAAGTAATAATCTTGATAATGTTTTTTATATATATTGTAACACACCTTTATTGTATTGTTCCCTTCTTTTATTATATTGACAGATACACTTGATAAGGACCAAATCTTATGGTCGAAACGTTGTGATCTTTAATAAATGTATCAATTGCCAGTTTGCACGTCAATCATTGCCTATAATAAAGTTTTTTTCTAGGTGAATTATTTATCGACAATTGGAGGCCGTGAAGACACTACATCGATAACAAATAACATACTTCGTCGACTTTTATCGAATCAAATTGCATCGTCTTACAGTTTCTACGGAAAACGAAATAATAAAAGATCCTTCGCGTTACTAAAGCTCAATAATGCGGTGATTTTATCAGTTATTAAAGCATTATCCGGTTTTTACGGAACATCAAGTATGTATTAAGATTGCATTAAGGTATGGTTAAAACATGCCCCACAACGCTATTTTATAGAGAGAAGAAAACAGTAACATGTCATTATACTTAAACTTGAAGCTTTTTCTGTAATTTATTCATACAAAAACTGTTGCAATATTTATGAAAGAAAATTAGATTAAAATTTAAGTTTTTTCATTTATTAGTAATAAGTATAACTATAAAAATAATAAGTTCGAAATAGCAGTAATATGTCTGCCATAAGAAAAAGAAAATTAAAACTGTTTGTAGGAAAACGGCAGTTTTATCGCCGAGTTGCTGAAGATATTACTCAAAACTCAATGCATGCAATGTTCAGTCCACAGCTGAAAGATATTGTTGATGTCAAGTTATCCAGTGCCTCTATAAATACATCTTTTGAAAACAATGATCATTCCAATAACAATAATGAAAATTCTGAAGTTTTTAATAATAATTTATTACATCTTAACAGTCTTGCATTAAATGACAATTCAACACAAAATTATAATTTTAATGATAGTGCGGTTGATATTATTGATTCTATTTGCTCTATTACAGAATGCGTTATGGAAAGGCAATTACATCCTAATGAAAAAAATGACTATCATTGATTGCTTGAAAACTTGGGCTGCTTTGAATCCACATGTACCACAATATTCTCTGACATCATTACTTCATTTACTAAATCATTTTTTTCCCACATTACCTGTTGATGCCAGAACACTTTTGAAAACTTCCAAAAAATTCCATGTTCAAGATTTACAAACAGGACAATTTATTTATTTAGGAATTAAAAATTCTATAATACAGAACATTTCACAAGTTTTAGATTTAAATACAATAGAGCTGCAATTTAATATTGATGGGCTACCTTTGTTTAAAAGTTGCAATAAACAACTGTGGCCCATTTTGGCATTAGTTCACAATTCAAAAATTAAGACACCTTTTGCAATTGGAATATTTTGCGGGACATCAAAGCCACAACCATTGTCAATGTTTTTAAATGATTTTGTAAATGAATTATCATTTTTATTGGAAAATGGTTTTAAATATTTAGGAACGCGTATAATGTTATGGTACATTCTTTTGTGACGCACCAGTTCGCGCATATATAAAATGCATTAAGTCACATCAAGGATATTCATGTTGTGAAAAATGCGTTGAGCCAGGTGAATATGTCAATGGTAGAGTCATTTTACACATATGCCATTACGAACAGACGAATCATTCCGTTCCCAAATCAATGAAAATCATCACACAGGCATTTCTCCACTCTTAAGATTGAATATTAGGTTTGTCAGTTCATTTCCCATAGACTACATGCACAATGTATGTTTGGGAGTAACTCGAAAATTATTAAAGTGCTGGATTAGCGGTAATTATAAAGTTCGATTGTCATCTTCTTCATTAAAACGTTTGTCAGAAAAAATGATTTCTTTGAAGAATAACGTTCCTCGGGAAATAAATCGGAAACCACAATCTTTAGATAAATTAGCGCATTTTAAAGCGACGGAATTCCGAACTTTTCTTTTTTACTTAGGCCTTTTTTACTTAGAATGATATAATTTTAATATTAGGTAGAAAATTTTGTACTTATGATTCTCTCTATACTTATCCTTTTACTTCAAAAAATTTAAAAATTTTTGTTATTGATAAATTACATGATGATTTGGAATATTGGAGACTATTACATGTACACAGTAAGTGTTTTGTTGATAAATATTCGGTTTCACAGACCACCCTTCAATGACCTTGACCTTGACATATGTTGTCAAAGTCATCCTCCTGAATGACCTTCGGAAGGTTTTAGCCCTCGGTCACTACTCGTTAAAAAGTTATAAACAAAAGAAGTTTGAAAAATTTGGCACTTATTTTGAATACATATTTACACATTTACCGCCAATGATCAATGAACAAAAGAACTTTCACGACACTGTGTGTGTATATGGCATTCCTACTATTGTTGATATTTCTATGACTTTGAAACGGAATCCGAAAATAAACTAGTATACGATAGATTTTCGTACAGATAACATTCTGATAATCTGTCTTAAAATGAAACCTCACTTTGCATTGAAAAGTGTACGCGTGGAAGCAGTGTTCCGCCCCCCTAGGGGGGCGGAACACACTGTCTTCACGTGGAAACTTTCCATGCGAAGCAAGTTCCACCCACACCATGTGTGTAGTTTTTCGGTAGTGGAGCCCCCCCTTCGGTGTGTGTATGTGTGTCCGCGCGCGCGCACGTGTGTGTGTGTGGATGTGTTCCAATTCACTATTTTTCAAATTTTTTTTGTTAATAACTTTTTAATAAAAAACGAGCGACGGCTAAAACCTTCTGAAGGTCACTCAGGAGGATGACCTTGATAACATATGTCAAGGTCAAGGTCATTGAAGGGTGGTCTGTGAAACCGAATATTTACCAAACTTGGTTTTCGCAAGGAAATATAAATATTACTACAGTTTGTCGATTAATTTGTTATGTGATAATGTTAAATACTCCTCGACAAGTCTTTTTACAAAAAGAGCTTAATATTTCATCATGCACAGCAGTTTATTGGGTCAACTTTTGTCGAGAGGTAATTAATTTATGCAATTTAATAATTTTATTCGTAAAAAGTATACATATAATGTTTGGTAAGTGAACAATTGTAGTTATAACATTAGAATATTGATTTTAGCTCATGTATCAATGGTTAACGCATAACCAAAAGCAAATTAGTGGAGATGGAATTATCATTGAAATCGATGAAGCTAAATTTGGACGTCGTAAGTATCATCGGGGTCGACTAATTACAGGACAATGGCTTTTCGGTGGTATAGAACGTGGCACGAAAAAAATGTTTGTTATACCTATTACATCTCGCAAAGCATAAATACTATTGCCAATCATCCAAAAATATATTGCTCCTGGATCAACAATTTACAGTGATTGTTGGAAAGCTTACGTACATATTGATAAGAGCATTTATCAACATTACACGGTTAATCATTCGGAAAATTTTATTGATCCACATACAGGTGTTCATACACAGAACATTGAATAAGAATGGAGAAATATTCGTAGAATTATTCCACGATATGGCTGTAGAGAATATCACTTTAAACATTACATAGAGAATTTACGTTTAAAAAAGTATTTGACTTTGACGAATTAGATACTTTTTTTCGAAATAATGTCTATTATATATCCCATAAATATAAATATCAATGAATAAAATATACATTAATATTAATAAAATAATTTTTTCTTAATTCATTGCTTTAATTAGGCATTACTCGAAGTCTACACAATTCTAAGTTAGCGCATAATTTAAAATATAGTGTAAGAGTGAAAACGCGTAAAACAGATTCGCGTCAAAAATTGCAAATCCTTAAAACCTCTCTTCGCATTGAAAAATGTGCGTTTGGAGGCAGTGTGTTCCGCGTGTAGAAAGTTTCCACGCAAAGCAAGTTCCATCCACACCTATGTGTGTAGTTTTTCGATAGTGGAACCCCCCGTAGGGGGGGGGGGGGCGGAACACACTGCTTCCACGCGTACACTTTTTAATGCGAAGTGAGGTTTCATTTTAAGACAGATTATCAAAATGTTATCTGTAAGAAAATCTATCGTATACTAGTTTACTTTCGGATACTGTTTCAAAGTCATAGAAATATCAACAATAGTAGGAATGCCATATACACACACACAGTGTCGAAACTTCTTTTGTTCATTGATCATTGGCGGTAAATGTATAAAGGTGTAATCAAAATAAGTGCCACATTTTTCAAACTTCTTTTGTTTATAACTTTTTAACGAGTAGTGACCGAGGGCTAAAACCTTCCGAAGGTCACTCAAGAGGATGACCTTGACAACATATGTCAAGGTCAAGCTCATCGGGGAGTGATCCCCCATTCTAAATAATTACCAAAAATGTTTCGAACTCGAGATCTCCAGAGTTCTAGCCGCTCGATTTACTAACACGATCACGCTCATTGCTTGGAGTAGGTTTACCGAATCGGTAGATTACTTACATGACTAACTTTACAATTACTTCTTGTAAAATAATGGCACGAGTTATTGTACCGTATATTATATTAATAGGAGGAGGTCATCAGTATGTAACAACATCCTGAAATTTAGCTAAATCTCAGGTGGGAAGCTTGACCATCTCTTTGTAAGAAATATAGTTCTCGAATCTCGATCGCCAAGTGTATCAGCTGTAGCGAGAGAGAGAGAGAGAGAGAGAGAAGGAGACGGAAGATATGTCTGCGCTCTTCTACTATCCGAAGCTAGTCGAACACCGAGTGCACATGTACATGGGCTTTTTCCTCGTGTGCGAAAGACGTAGCTTAGAGTTGATCGATAATGTAGAAAATCGACGGATTTAAAAATTCCGGTAAATTACCGACATTTTTAGTTCCATCTAGATGAGGGCGCTCTACCGTTGGAGTTCGGTCTTTTCGCTAGCATCCCCTTAACTTCTCTTTGAAATAGAATGCACATATAATTACATGCGATTAAAACTAAAGTGAGAGTTAAGAGGAATGAAAAGATGAAGATAGTATTCACATGATATGTAAAGAAGAACGAAGCCTTACCCACTTAAGCTATCCAGTCAGCTTCAAAATAATCTCTCGATATATTGTTACTGACAGGATTGCAAAACAGTGCGTTTAATTGCAAACACGTTTCCAACGGGAACAACCATTTGGACTGTTTCTTACAAAATTCTGTGAAAGACAAAATTAGGTTATATTACATTAGATGAAAATAATATTCTAAATATTGATATAATTAAGTTCTATATTAACACATTTATATTATATATCTTCTTTATATTACATACATTCTCTATATATACCGTATATCTTCTTTCTTTTATCGAAATTGTAGCATGTGTTTTTAACAGTAAAATGCTCGACACGTGTCTCGACCGTCAGGACAACCGTGCACATGTGTCGTTCTATATATTGTACTTTGGGATAGGATTCATTTGTGTACCTACAAACGTTTTGCAACGCATAAAGAACAATTCTGATTGGTCTATACGACTTCGAAGCATTTGCACTATCAAATGGATCGTGTACTTACTGGACTGCTTTGTCGCTCACATATGCAAAAAGAAGATAGAATAACACTTACAGCGCAAAAGCGCCCAAAGCAAACACAGCAATCGGCTATGTTCCGATATTTCATTGTCACTATTAAATACAAATTTTAAATTTTCAGCACTAACAATGAATATTGGAACTTTGTAATACGTAATATTGTTTTAATAATATTTTAAAATATTGCAGCAACATTGCAAAAGTATAATTTTGCAAATTCATGTCTCTGCAATATCTCTGCAATATTACACAGCAATATGCAATGTTGCAACGTTGCAGCAATGTTGCTGCAAGCTTCTGTACTGTATGGGCTCTCCCTTTTCAAAATTCTCCCAACGGATTGCTTTAATCGTTTTTGCTCTTTCCACCGCGGATTTAAAAGATGTTACTCCCTCAAGCTGGAGAATTCTCTTTATAAATCCATCGGCCAACGCGGATATAAATTACGCACACGCGATTTTGTCGCTGACAACCAAAGGATACTCAGGATACGCGAAACGGGAGAGTCTCTCAAGATCCATCCCAAGAGATGCAAAGTCCTCCCCGGATCCCTGTTTTCGATTCGTAAATTGGGTATAAACATGTTGCACTAAATATCCCTCCCCGAAACGCAATTTGAGACTCTAGATATTCTCGACGATTTCGAGAATCGAACATGCTTTGTCCCTCAGACACGAAGCTAGCACTACCGTTTTAACCGCATCTTCCCAACGATTCACACGCGTGATAAGTTCGAATTGGGATAGATATTCGCGCAAGCGGGCTGTTCCGTCAAACGTATCGGACTTCAATTTAAAACCTCGCTCGGCGCGATTACCTTCCCCCCCAGTGAGCATTATGTTATCAAAAAGAGCTCTTAAAGTATTCAGATTTAAAAGTTGGATGTCCGATAACACCATCTTAAAGATAACATAATGATGTCAATAAGTTCTCTAATGCGTCAATTTTAGAGAAGAAAAAGACATCATATAAATGATATCCAAAAGAATACTAGAATCTGACTTCTTATAAATGTTATGAAAATGTTAATATTAAGAATTGTTATTTATATAGCATATTTATATTCTTACTATTACATAAAAAAAGAAATATGATACAATATTATATGTATATAAGTTTTTTATTATAAATACAGAATCTACAAATATTTTCACAATTGTAATAATAGTAACTTCAGACTTTAGACTTAATACAGAAATAATTTTTCTTATTTAAAACAAAAACAAAAAATAAAATATATTGCTGAATAAAAAAAAAAATGCTTAATATATTACTTATATTGCACCTACAAAAAATAAAATAAATTATGGCAATTATTTTTATTAAAAATTTTACTGAAAAATCATTATCAAATAAAAAATCACTAAATGTTTGATATTCTTTGAGCGAAATACAAATTCTTACATAAATAATTTTTATAAAGATGAATGCGTTTTAAAAATTATTTTTTTCATGTTTCTTTGCATGTTGGTTAATCCGATCTCCAACATGCTGCAGTCAGTTTTTAATAACAGTTTGGATGGAATGGGAAGAAATACTTTTTCCATTAATATTGATGATCACTTCTGAAAAAATCATATTAATTAGTTTTGTAATAAATTTAAATTATTAAAATTATAAATTTATTTTATATTTACTTTTTGTAAAAATATATTTGCAGTAAATTATAAAATAACTTAAAAATTATTAACTAAAACATGTAATAATAGAAATGTTTTCATAAGAAATTAAAACTAATTCTTAAACATACAAAGTAAATTGATAAAAAAATGACATTTAGTTGGAAATAATAATTTCTAAAAAATAAATTAAAATATTTCTGTGTCAATATTTATATGATACTTTTTAAAATAATAAATAAAATTATAAAAGAAAAACAAAACTACCTATAATAATGTCAACGAATTTTATGCATCTTGTTTCAATTGTATTTTTTTGCCCAGTCCATGACAATTTGTAAGCCAAATGATCGGTTAAGGTGACTTTTAATGCATTTCTTACATGTTGTTCTGCATTTTTTCCACCTATAGTTTTAATTAATTTTTTCTGTAAAAAGAATTAACTATTATGTAAATATTATTATATATTTTTTGTTTTTAAATTTAATTGATAAAGAGTACTTACATACTGCAATAAAGATGCGGAGTCTTGTGCTATTAATGTATTAAATTCCTTCAGTGCTTCAGGTGTTCCAATTGATAAATTTAAATTTATTGGGTTTTCTAGTAAAGAACGTAAATGTTTGTTACAATCTAACAACAATTAAGAAAAAGAGGAGGCAATAAATGACGTGCAAACTGGCAATCGATACATTTATTAAAGGCACAACGTTTCGACCATGGAATTTGGTCCTTATCAAGTGTATCTGTCAATATAATACAAAACCAAAAACAATACAATAAATGTTACAATTAGTGTGTATAAAAGTTGTCAAAACTGTTACTTACAATTCAGAATAGAGCCGCAAGAATTACATAGTATAATAAAATAAAACGACGATGTAATAAAATGTCTAGTTTAAACAAAAGAGTCGATAGATCATGACTGTTAAAAAGCGACTAAGTGACAACGTGACGGTTATTATCGAGGTCAAATGATAAAAGTATACGAAAGTCAAGAGTAGGAGAAACATGAACGATTTGTTATAGTTATATAATTATTAAGAAGGGGAAAGGCGCCAAAGTTAAAAACAGAATAAAGATTATACTATATTAATAAGACGGTCATATACTGTGGAAAGATTTTCTGTGTCTCTTTGTAAATTAATTGCTGAACTGTGTTTCTTAATAAAAAACATTTCCGCAATTTCACGTTTTCTTATATAGTTCTCCTTATGGAGAATCTTTGGATGATTCCAGTCAAAATCATGTGAGTGAGACACGCGATGATTGCTAACTACAGAGTAGCTGGATGGGTGTTTTTTTATGTTGTGGCAATGTTCTTTAATGCGAGTACCCAAGTGTCGCTTGGTTTGACCAATATAGCAAGAATCACAGTCCGAACAATCTAATTTATATACCAAGTCAGTGTGTTTGGAAATGTCTAAAATGTCTTTTCCCCTTTTTATGAACGAATTCAGTTTGTTGGAGACCGTAAAAGCAACGCTTAATCCAGTGTTTTTTATAGAATGTTCAATTTTATTCCCGAGTTTGTTAGTGTATGGGATGATGATGGAATTTTTAATATCAAAGATTTTTTGATTCGGAGAGCTGTTATCCGGACGGTGGAGTAAAAGATTTAATCGGTTTCTTATGCATTTGTTTGTGATATGAGTGGGGAAACAGTTGTTATGTAGGATTTTTTTGACTATGTTAATGTTATCGTTGAGAATCAGATGAGAATGGCAGATAGGCGTTTTTCTTGTATTTAAATTAGATGTCGCCATTCCTATTTATTACAGATATGTTGATGACATTTTCCTAGTCGCTCCCAAAACAAAACAAACTGAATTCGTTCATAAAAAAAAGAAAAGACATTTTAGACATTTCCAAACACACTGACTTGGTATATAAATTAGATTGTTCGGACTGTGATTCTTGCTATATTGGTCAAACCAAGCGACACTTGGGTACTCGCATTAAAGAACATTGCCACAACATAAAAAAACACCCATCCAGCTACTCTGTAGTTAGCAATCATCGCGTGTCTCACTCACATGATTTTGACTGGAATCATCCAAAGATTCTCCATAAGGAGAACTATATAAGAAAACGTGAAATTGCGGAAATGTTTTTTATTAAGAAACACAGTTCAGCAATTAATTTACAAAGAGACACAGAAAATCTTTCCACAGTATATGACCGTCTTATTAATATAGTATAATCTTTATTCTGTTTTTAACTTTGGCGCCTTTCCCCTTCTTAATAATTATATAACTATAACAAATCGTTCATGTTTCTCCTACTCTTGACTTTCGTATACTTTTATCATTTGACCTCGATAATAACCGTCACGTTGTCACTTAGTCGCTTTTTAACAGTCATGATCTATCGACTCTTTTGTTTAAACTAGACATTTTATTACATCGTCGTTTTATTTTATTATACTATGTAATTCTTGCGGCACTATTCTGAATTGTAAGTAACAGTTTTGACAACTTTTATACACACTAATTGTAACATTTATTGTATTGTTTTTTGGTTTTGTATTATATTGATAGATACACTTGATAAGGACCAAATTCCATGGTCGAAACGTTGTGCCTTTAATAAATGTATCGATTGCCAGTTTGCACGTCATTTATTGCCTCCTCTTTTTCTTGATTTTATCACCACTGGCGAAGAGAAGATTATTCATTTGATTGATTTCTAACAACAATTGTTGGATTGTTATTAACAATCGTGTGATTTTTGTAATATCATTCCGACAAGCTTCTATAAGAAAAACAATTTATATATACATAAGTATATTAATTAACGTAATTAATTGTGATATATTATTATATGTATAATTAATTGATATACAGAGATACTAACTAGAGGTAATATTGTTGTATAGGGTTGGGCAAAATAAATAGTAGGAATAATAGTAGGAATAGTAGGATATAAACAGGAAAGAAGAAATTTATAGTAATTTACTTAAATATATACTAAAAACATAAGAATAAATATATGTCATTTTGTCATTACAGATTCCAATTATTTTATCTTAAATGTGATGCCGGATAGGTGATTACCATTACGATTAAACGCATTCCTTCAAGTGCTGAATTTTCAGGCCTTTGCCTGCATTACACGATTTAACGTATCCAAGGGGATTTCCTGCATGGCTTCTCAAATTCAGTCCTTAAGGTCAGCTAGTGCTCAAGAGCGTATAACAAATACTCCGATTAGAAGAAGTCAGGAGTAGGCAACCTTACGCACCAAATTTAAGAAACCGTGCAGAAAAATTGTCTTAGACAGGGCCGGTTTGAGGATTTATGATGCCTGGGGCAAAGACTTAAAATGGTACCCCCCTCCCCATTTTGACGGTGCCGTTTTCTCCACTCCACGCACGTGCTAGCGGCCGGGCGCTGCAAAAAGCAGTACTGTGTATGTGTACCACGCCAGTCTAGCAAAGGGGGCACCATCGAGTAGTTTCAAAATTTTTAAATGTATATATGTATATAAACAGTATGTATATATGTATACATAATAAATTATTTATTCAATTTGTAATAGTAAATAACAAAATATTGAGATAAATTATTATTAATACTGATGCAGCGCACATACACAGTACTGCTTCTTGCGGCGCCTGGCCGCACACAGCGCCCGAGGCGGCCGCCCCGCTCGCCCCGCCCTTACGCCGGCCCTGGTCTTGGACATGGTAAATTGTGTAATGCAAGTTTTCATTCGGTACTTGAAAGAATGTGTTCAATGTATTCGGCGTCACAAGACAAAAAGAATTAGAGTCTGTGATGACAAAATGATATCTTTACCTACATTTTCACGATATGTTTAAATTCTTTTATTACTTATAATATGCTGGCCTGTTTATATCCTAATATTCATTCTGCCAATCCTGTACATCTTTGAAAATATGAGTAGAAAAGAATTTGACTGAAAATTTGATTGTCATAATCATAAAATAACTTTCTGCAATATTTTTCTCTAAATGGCTAAGTCTGAAACTTATCTCAAAGATCTAAAGATTAACTTCGTGTTTTTAATTGATTGTTTCTTTGTATTATGTTGTATTTATATTTTGATAAAGCGTCTGTTAAGAAGAACACAATGATGTATGACAAGATTATTATTAGTCATTAAAACTCACTTTATCACAAAAATATCTTATTAACCATAACATAAAAATAAAAACAATTTCTAACACTTCTAACGTTTCTCAAAGAAATGTAGTATATTGTCACCATTGACATTTTCTTCAATAAAATAAAGAAAGAAAATAAAAAAGATCCATAATTTTATTATTATTAATAATCCATATCCTACATGGCAAAAATTTAGTTTTAGTGCGAAAAGTACTACTGATATTAGTCTTATTGTTTATTTTTATATGTAAAATTTACAATGTCTTTTTACTGTTTATCTTTAAAAATCAGTAAGACGCTACTATAAGAACGACCCTTTTGATAACATGTAATTTTCATTAGATAAATTATTTTCTACTCAAGTTCCAAGATATTCAAGATAGCAATAATTCTTTTACCTTATATATAAATACAGTTATATAATGCCTATTAAAAATATAAATTCTTCAACATTTTATTTTTATAAAGTTACTGCAACATAATTTGTTGAGATTCTTCTCCTTCTTTGACATTTTTACATTCTCTTACATTTGATTGTTTTTATTAGGGTTCAACAAGATACTAATTATATCTATTAAAATCATAAAAATCATTAAAAACAAATAAAAGCAATAAATATAAATATAATATAAAACAAATATTTCTATTTAACATATTAACAATCCAGATAAAAATTTGGAAATTGTTAAAATTATTTTTAACTCTAATCTACAAATTATTTAATATATGGTATACCTCTATATGTTACATAAATAAATAATAATTTAAATTAATGTAAAAACTTTTATATCCCACAATTAAAAACAAATATTTTTAATTTCTATCAGTAAGACTAACTTTTAACAAAACTAAAAATATCTTTTATATTAATGAAATTATATTAAACTTGTCTAGAAAAATAAAATGTATAGAAAGAAAAAGGAGAAAAATTTTTAAATTACATTAATTATTAAATTCTATCGATAAATAAATTATTATTACATCCATAAAAAGTATAAATATTGTTTTATAACTCACTTATTTCTTCCATTTTCAAGTTCCACTGCTTCAGCTGGACATAAAAGATTCATGGGGTTTGTGATGAAAATCTAATTTATATTTAACAATGTATTATTAACTATGTAACAATTAAAAAAAATTTTTTGTTATTTATTTACTGTAATTTACACAATAATAGAATTAATAGGTTTTTATTTCCAAAAATCTATTTTAATTTATTTATTTTTTAATTTGCATAAAAATTTATTACTTATTTTTTAATACCTTCCTTTGCAATATCATTATCATGAAGAAGAATTGTCTTTTCTGAAGAATTGTCAGTTTCCAAAAGAAACTGTGAAGGTAACTTTGTTGTCGATTTCTCCATATGTTTCTTCTTTATTATTATCTATTAATATAGAGGAATTTTCATTAAATAGAAAAAGTTTCTTATTTTGTATACAAATAATTGTAACTAAAATTATAATTTTATATAAAATTGAATAATTTATAAATTTTTACATGTACTATCCAGAAATTGATACATAAAAGATACTAGAAAACAGAACTGTATACAAGTTGATTGTTCTAATTGCGACGCGTGTTACACATTGGACAGACAAAGCGGCATCTTATGACTCAAACTAGAAAGTATAATGATATCAAAAACCTATATCAGATCACTCTGTAGTTAAGTAAAGCATAGAACATCTCTTGGACATGACTTTGATTGGGATCA
>CABEGB010000883.1:137500-177620 GCA_901521435.1 Crematogaster levior | reverse complement strand
CATGATGTAAAGAGTACATCATGCTCATGACTAAAAGATCGCCATATTGCTGGTTGTGCGCGGGCTCTAATTTGAAAAGCATAGATGCAATAAAAAAGATATATGTCTAATAAGAATATTAAAATACTAAGAATAAAATAAAAATACTAAGAAAAAATTTTATTTAATATTCTAAAAGAAAATAAGACTCTAGAATAATAATTGACTTGATAGGAAGAAAGTCTGTGCCATCATACTTACACGGTGCGTAAATTATTGTGTATATTTACAATGATTAATATCTTTGCGTTTATTTTGTACATACGTATTAATTTATTTTTAATTAAAATACAATTTTATCAAAATCACTGTATAAGTATACAATTATTATATGCAATAATTATCTAATTATTAAAATCCTAATAAATTCTATGTATATAAATAAATGTACAGAGCCTATAAATTAACAGAGATAAGAAAATTCAAGAAACATGATAATATTTTGATAATGATAATAATAACATAGATATTATTTTGTGTGTGCGTGTGCGCGCGCATGTGTGTGTATGTGTACGCGTGTATTATTATAAAAGACGTTAGAAAAATATAATTTGATAACATTTACAAATGTGTATCCATCCTTGATCCATCAGTTATAATTTCAATATTGTCCAATTCTTCTTTTTTCTTTCTTAATTTGAGTTTATTGATGCACGTTTTGTATACCTAAAAAATAATTAGGAATATTAATTAATTAGCATAATGAATAAATAATTAATTATACAAAACTAAATTAAATGCGAAATGAAGAGATATACGTTTTAATAAATCGTGCTCTTGGTGAAAAAATCTAATAATAAATAATTATCTGTCATCATAAAAAATTTAGAAATTCTATAAATTGTTTTTTAAATTGTGAGAAAATATTTACCAGGGATTTCAGCAGGGGTTACTTTCATTAAAAGTTACACCAGAGATGTCTTGTATAAGTTTTGTTATTGTTTATTTGAAGATATATAAATATTTATTTTGAAAATAGTATTACTAATTATATATTTATGGCTATAGAATTTGGAATAAACAAAAAATTATTATATTGTTCAAATTTTACTAAAATGATATTGTGTCAAGTATATGAAAACACAAGATTATAAAAATGACTTGACATATAAAGTATCACATGGCAAAAATATATATAAACACAATATCATTCAAGAACATAAAAAGAATATAAAGAAAAATGTATATTGAATATATTAAATATCGCAATTTTTTTAAGTAACAACTTTTTTAAATAACATAACTGTTAAATAACACAATTCTTTTACGTATTACATATTAAACTAAAAAGATATTGCACAAACATAAGTAGAATATAAAAGTTTAAATTATTAATTATGACACAAAATGATAGATTTTTTTTTACTTCTTTTTTTGGTTTTAAAGTCTCTATTAATAAATTTTAATATGTAATATAATCTCATTCTAATAAATAGTTTTAGCAAATAAATTTTTGGAAAATCACTACAAGGATGAGAAAATTGAATAGTGGATAAAATTTGCAGAAACTTTTGCATAACATTTGTTTCAATAATATTAATATTTTTGAAAAATTTTGTATGTAATTCTTTGATATAATTAACAAATACGGCACTTGGTACATATAAACTGCCAAACATATCGTTTGAATTATCATACGTCTTAAAATAAGGGTATAAACGAGCTTCATCTAAATTACAGTCTTTTTCAGCTAGTAATGCACATGTATCACACAAATGTTTAACAAAAAGGCGACGCAATAAATATCCGCATATATAAAAGAAACATTTTCTTCAGTTACTGGCAAATTACGATAATCATATTTATCTATATCTGAAGTTGCTTAAATGTTGCTGCTTTTGAAGATGTTTGAAATATTACATTTTGTGTTCTTTTAATGTCCTGACATCGAATTAATATTGACTCTTCATCAGCAGCGCAATTTCCGCTATCTGCTTTAATATAATCAATAGAAAACAGTTTTTTAAAGCTGTAATAAAATTGCATTGGTGTAGGATTAAATGCATTCCCACTTTGTTTACGTATGGTTCCAAAAAAGTTTTCCAAACAGTCTTGATTTAGTCGTCTGGTTAATAAATAATTAATAGGAACTGATGATTGTTGTAAATTTAAACAATTCCATAACTCTAATATAGAATTAATTGTAACAATCCAACATCTTACTGATTTAACAGAATTTGTTATATCTTTTCCATCTTTTCTAATTACTTTTACGCTTTGCAAAAACTGTATTGTTTCATTGAGAAAAGTAACTTGCACGTTTGTATTTTTGTATGCTTGTTTATTAGGATTGCTGCTGTAAAGTTTCGAAGAATATAAAATATCGAATAATTTGTCAAATATTCTTATAAAGTCTGCTGTGAAAATGGCTGCTGTAAAGCAAAGTCTGCTGTAAATGGCTAGGTAAAGAACCTAAACTAACATATGTATTTATACCAGCTGAAACAGAGTGGCTTAATACCTGTGCTGCATATTTCATTTTCATTTTTTCAAAATTATTAGGGTTAATATGACTATCTGTTAATTTAGGAGCCGCTCTAAATTGTGCCTTTTTATCTATTGTATAAAAATCTTCTATACATATGTTTCCATGAAGCAATTTTATCGCTATACAGGTTGATCCAGGATAACCTTCCACCTGTAAAATGACATATTCCTGACACAATTCTAAGACGATTTTTCCTTTATCAAAATTTGATTTGAAGCGTAGTTTTCGAGTTACAAGCAAAAATAGTTAGGAAATCACGCGTCGAGTACAGAAGGCAGGCAGGAGCGGCGCACCGCTAGCGTAACGAGGGTTCAGTTGATCGCCCGACGGGTGATTACCACCGCGTGAGTCGCTATTTTAATCTTATGACATAAAATTATGTTTTAAATAAAATTTTTATAAAGAAAAAAGTGTCTTAGAATTATGTTAGGAATACGTGTTCCTTAAAATAAAAATTACTTTAATAACAAAAAGTTGTTCCGGTTCGCCAGCCGTTGAACGCTGCAATCAGCTGATTGCTACACACGTGTAATGCATGTGTGCATAAAAAGAGAGAGAGAGAGAGAGAGAGGGAGGAGGGAGAGACATTCATACACATGCACGCACGTACGCATACACTTTTTTTCTCGCTCTCTTTCTCTCTTTTACACAACACACTCTCTCATTCAGTCACTCATTTACTCACTCACTCACCTGCTCACTCAATCACCTTGTAACAGCGTAGCGAATTCTCATGCTACGTGTTAGGTCAGGTCAGGTCTGCTGCACCGTTATGATTAAGTTGTAGAGACAAAACTTTTTGTAAATTACCCTCACAAATCATCAAAACTTTTTGTAAATTACTCTCACTCGATTAACACAATACAGAATACGCGATAACGAATTCACTGATTTACTGACTCACTACCGATTCACCGATACCAAAAATTACTTTAAAAGAAACGCGAATGCAAATAGCACATGACTCGACGCGAAGCGACGGATCGCGGAAACTGCGCGACCACCAGGGTTATGTTGACAGTTGACTAGCGCTGCGACTTGCGCGTGGCGCGTGATCGACACGAGATGAGACGAACGACGGTGATTGGTCGATTCGCTTAAATTCTACTGCTTTCTGCTTAACTTTTTTGATGTGCCACGGCCTTTAAACCTCCGCATTGCGAATGCGGTAGAAAACATGAAACGTATAATGACGTACTTAAAAAAATTAATTATTTATTACAATTAATAACTATTTATAATTATAATAAATAATTATTATTTTTAAAAGCATGTGTTATACGTTATTACGTTTTCGAAACTATTGCATTCACGATGCGAAGGTTTCAGTCAATTGCAAGAATAATGTAATTAATAAATTACATTTGGGAATTTGGGAAAATTTATTTTTATTTTGCTCAAAAGAGATGTTCCAACGTTAAAATGTATTGGTCGCTCTGAAAAGAGCGGATTGAATAAAAAAAATTTTAGAGCAGATGCTCGAAATGCCCGCCATCCATCCTAATGCAAGCTCTCATGCGTTTTAATAAATTTCTTTCGACGTTCTGCATTACTTCTTCGTCGATATCCCAAATAGCCAATCGTAATCTTGTCTCTAGATCTTCGATATCTTCGGGAAGAGTTTTATAAATTATTTCTTTACAATATCCCCATAAGAAGAAATCCAGAGGGTTGAGATCCGGCGATCTTGCGGGCCAACGTATCGGGCCGTACCGACCCATCCAGCGTCTGGGAAAATGCTCGTTTAAATAATTTGTAACGATCCTGGCATTGTGTGGCCCAGCACCGTCTTGTTGAAAGACAATCTCGTTTCTTTCACATAATGGCACATTTTCGAGAAAATCTGGTAGATTTTCTGTTAAAAAATCGACGTAGGTTCTCCCAGTTAAGACATCTGGAAGAATAACTGGACCAAGTATTTCAGTGCCCATTATTCCGGCCCACACATTGATCTTCCAACGAGTTTGAAAATTTCGGAGTCGCGTGACTCTGGGATTTTCTTCATTCCAAAAGTGCATATTATGCACATTAAAAATCCCCTCTTGTGTGAATAGCGATTCATCGCTGAATATTACACGAGAGGAATATCTGGGATCTCGATCGACGTTTCGCAGAAAATTTTCGCAAAACGTTCGTCTTGCAGGGTAATCTGCTGGTCGTAAATGTTGTACGCGTGTATAATGAAACGCGTGCAACTTTTCTTCTTTTAATATCCTTTGTACAGTTGTATAAGATAAATTGTGCTCTCGAGCAACTACCCGAATACTTGTTTCGGGATTATTCTCAAAAGCACGTATAACTCTTTCCGTGTTCCGTACATTTCTAACGGCGCGATCTCCTCCAGCGTCGTGTTTGTTCGGCAGGACACTGCCAGTATCATAAAGTCTTTGAGCTGCTGCAAGTATGACGTGACCCGATGGATGTCTTCGGTCTGGATGCATTTCGGCGTATCTTCTTGCAGCAACGTTCTGCCGCCCGTGACACTCGCCAAGTGCCATTAGCATGTCGTAGTATTCTTGATTTGTATAAGCTGCCATATCTTCTTCGCGCTTATTGATAATCGCTGATAATCGCAGGCTTATTGATCGCATTATCGATCGTACATCCAATTTATACGATCTTCGCGGGTGGTCGATGCCCCCTCCTCGCCTCCCGCGACCAATCGCGAATTGGTTACCAATTAGCGCGCGACGTTCGCGATTGGTCGCGGGAGGCGAGGAGGGGGCATCGACCACCCGCGAAGATCGTATAAATTGGATGTACGATCGATAATGCGATCAATAAGCCTGCGATTATCAGCGATTATCAATAAGCGCGAAGAAGATATGGCAGCTTATACAAATCAAGAATACTACGACATGCTAATGGCACTTGGCGAATGTCACGGGCGGCAGAACGTTGCTGCAAGAAGATACGCCGAAATGCATCCAGACCGAAGACATCCATCGGGTCACGTCATACTTGCAGCAGCTCAAAGACTTTATGATACTGGCAGTGTCCTGCCGAACAAACACGACGCTGGAGGAGATCGCGCCGTTAGAAATGTACGGAACACGGAAAGAGTTATACGTGCTTTTGAGAATAATCCCGAAACAAGTATTCGGGTAGTTGCTCGAGAGCACAATTTATCTTATACAACTGTACAAAGGATATTAAAAGAAGAAAAGTTGCACGCGTTTCATTATACACGCGTACAACATTTACGACCAGCAGATTACCCTGCAAGACGAACGTTTTGCGAAAATTTTCTGCGAAACGTCGATCGAGATCCCAGATATTCCTCTCGTGTAATATTCAGCGATGAATCGCTATTCACACAAGAGGGGATTTTTAATGTGCATAATATGCACTTTTGGAATGAAGAAAATCCCAGAGTCACGCGACTCCGAAATTTTCAAACTCGTTGGAAGATCAATGTGTGGGCCGGAATAATGGGCACTGAAATACTTGGTCCAGTTATTCTTCCAGATGTCTTAACTGGGAGAACCTACGTCGATTTTTTAACAGAAAATCTACCAGATTTTCTCGAAAATGTGCCATTATGTGAAAGAAACGAGATTGTCTTTCAACAAGACGGTGCTGGGCCACACAATGCCAGGATCGTTACAAATTATTTAAACGAGCATTTTCCCAGACGCTGGATGGGTCGGTACGGCCCGATACGTTGGCCCGCAAGATCGCCGGATCTCAACCCTCTGGATTTCTTCTTATGGGGATATTGTAAAGAAATAATTTATAAAACTCTTCCCGAAGATATCGAAGATCTAGAGACAAGATTACGATTGGCTATTTGGGATATCGACGAAGAAGTAATGCAGAACGTCGAAAGAAATTTATTAAAACGCATGAGAGCTTGCATTAGGATGGATGGCGGGCATTTCGAGCATCTGCTCTAAAATTTTTTTTATTCAATCCGCTCTTTTCAGAGCGACCAATACATTTTAACGTTGGAACATCTCTTTTGAGCAAAATAAAAATAAATTTTCCCAAATTCCCAAATGTAATTTATTAATTACATTATTCTTGCAATTGACTGAAACCTTCGCATCGTGAATGCAATAGTTTCGAAAACGTAATAACGTATAACACATGCTTTTAAAAATAATAATTATTTATTATAATTATAAATAGTTATTAATTGTAATAAATAATTAATTTTTTTAAGTACGTCATTATACGTTTCATGTTTTCTACCGCATTCGCAATGCGGAGGTTTAAAGGCCGTGGCACATCAAAAAAGTTAAGCAGAAAGCAGTAGAATTTAAGCGAATCGACCAATCACCGTCGTTCGTCTCATCTCGTGTCGATCACGCGCCACGCGCAAGTCGCAGCGCTAGTCAACTGTCAACATAACCCTGGTGGTCGCGCAGTTTCCGCGGTCCGTCGCTTCGCGTCGAGTCATGTGCTATTTGCATTCGCGTTTCTTTTAAAGTAATTTTTGGTATCGGTGAATCGGTAGTGAGTCAGTAAATCAGTGAATTCGTTATCGCGTATTCTGTATTGTGTTAATCGAGTGAGAGTAATTTACAAAAAGTTTTGATGATTTGTGAGGGTAATTTACAAAAAGTTTTGTCTCTACAACTTAATCATAACGGTGCAGCAGACCTGACCTGACCTAACACGTAGCATGAGAATTCAGCTACGCTGTTACAAGGTGATTGAGTGAGCAGGTGAGTGAGTGAGTAAATGAGTGACTGAATGAGAGAGTGTGTTGTGTAAAAGAGAGAAAGAGAGCGAGAAAAAAAGTGTATGCGTACGTGCGTGCATGTGTATGAATGTCTCTCCCTCCTTCCCTCTCTCTCTCTCTCTTTTTATGCACACATGCATTACACGTGTGTAGCAATCAGCTGATTGCAGCGTTCAACGGCTGGCGAACCGGAACAACTTTTTGTTATTAAAGTAATTTTTATTTTAAGGAACACGTATTCCTAACATAATTCTAAGACACTTTTTTCTTTATAAAAATTTTATTTAAAGCATAATTTTATGTCATAAGATTAAAATAGCGACTCACGCGGTGGTAATCACCCGTCGGGCGATCAACTGAACCCTCGTTACGCTAGCGGTGCGCCGCTCCTGCCTGCCTTCTGTACTCGACGCGTGATTTCCTAACTATTTTTGCTTGTAACTCGAAAACTACGCTTCAAATCAAATTTTGATAAAGGAAAAATCGTCTTAGAATTGTGTCAGGAATATGTCATTTTACAGGTGGAAGGTTATCCTGGATCACCCTGTATACGTAATTGTGTTCATGTAAGTTATTCCTAGTTGCTTTTAACAGATGAGGTGTATCAAATATGTAATATATTTTCTCTTCATCTACTGTAAAATATGATTTTCTATTATTAATATTCAATAATTTAGTTAATTGATAAAAATTGGAGCCCACATCTGAAATAAGACCAACAACTTTTAAACCAATGCTTTTGATCTTTCTAATTGCTTCTTGTATAATTATTAGTAAATCAGATGCTTTCATTGTGGAGTTCAGAAAGAAATTATGTTTCCATGAATGACAGATACCCTTAATCATAATCACAGCTACATTACATGCAGGTAACTGTGAACAATTCTGTGAATATCCTATATCTTCAAAACCTATAACTTTGTCTGCTGTTATATTATAAAATAAGTGTGTTTTCAAAGACATTTCGTCTATACTAAGTACGCAGTATTTATTAAGTTCTGACAAAGCATCAATTTTAAATTTTAATATTTGAAATACGTTCTCTTGTAATCCTGGATTTATATAACAGTTTTGAGTAAATCTTTTTAGTGTTGTACAGCTAGGTAAACAAAATAATTTAGATTTATTTGCTAACTCTTTATATACTTTAGGACTTGAAAAATATATAGATAAACAATACTGTTTGAATGAAGCGTTATCGTATCTTCTACCTTTTGCATTTTTTTGAAAGAGGCGTACTTGTGTTTTTACAAATTCGGATGTCTGTTTTGGAAAATATTTGTCTAGTAACATATCTAATGTATTAATATCTTCTTTTTTCGCTCTTTTTGCTTGCTGTAATTGTAGTTCCAAATTGGCTATTTTTCTTTTATATCCTCTTATCTGTTGATAAAGTTGTGCTTTTCGTGGAGATAAAGAAGATAGTGATAAAGATGTTTGTGTTCCTGATTCTGATACTTTTGCTATTGCTTCGTCTATATGTATTACGTCCCTTTCATTGAATGTAGTTATCTCTAATACAGTACTTTCTTCTTGTGTATTTTCGATATTTAAAGTATTTGTGCAGAGTGTTTCTATATTTGAGCTACTTGAACCTGCTTCTTCTGTGAAATAATATCTTTGAAATAATATTTTATCATGTTCAACATTATTTTCATGCTATACATATTGTATTATTTGAAAATAGCTTACTGTTGTTGAATTAATAATTAAGGATTTATATTTGTTTAAATGTAATTCCAAAGTTCAGCTTAAAGAAACAATCAGACTACAAAGAAGAGACGCAGCCAGGTCAAGAGAACAATACAGAGTGAAGAAGAATATGAATTTAGGAAATATCCTGAGAGAAAGCGACAGGGACGACTCTCGCAGTCAATTATTTGAACTGCCTACTCTTAATCGACTATTGATCGATAACACATATCAATCACATGTTACCTCTCTACTTTAATTAGATCTTATATTACAATATAGAGAAAGCGCTATCTACAACACTTACCATTATTTTTTGTAATATTAGGTTTGTTCTTTCCAGCTGAACTTTCTGTACTAGTTCATAAAGTGTACACTGAAGCTTCTTTTAGCAGAAGTGATGTCAGAGATGACTGTTCTTTTCAATAGTGCAACAGAACTGAGTACAGCAGTTCTCTGAATTGCCTGCTCCAGGTCTTGAGTTAGTGCAACGGTACAGTTCAATATGGCAGCTTAGGCAAAACGAGAATAACAGTAAAAAAAATTTTAAGTATTAACATAACTTATATATATATAAAGTAAATATGAAGAGAATATATGATGTATAGAAAGTTTTTTTAGCTTTTTGAATTTATATTTTTAATTTATATTAATTATATTAGACCTTTAGTCGTATAAAAAAAAGTTTTCGACATGGAGAAAATAAGTGTTGCATATATTACAAGAGATGCAGCTGGAAATATTTTAATTGATAAAGATGGAAATATTACTTGTAAATTGGAAGGTATTAAAATTATGTATCTAAATATATCAATAAACATTATCAAATAGCTATTTAAGAACTAAATTTCAATATATAAATATTTATTTAATAAGAAAATAAAGATGATAAGTATAATATAATAATCTTATTATAATATTCTTGCAGAAGGTGTAATATTTAAATTAAAATATCAAGATATTGATTTTAGTTGCAATACAGTGCAATGTACTGTCGATGATCAATTAGTATTTATTAAATTACACCAAGATATATAACAAAATGTACAAAGAAATACAAACAATGAAAGAAATAATATTGATGAAAAAAAAATCCGGAATCATGTGTCGCGTCATGTTGATTTCTGCACTGTAGCGTTCTTTTCGTTTCTATCTACATTTCTGCACTTATGAAATTTTTACTGTACTCGTCAGTTCTAGTTCAGAACTAGTGCAGAACTAGTGCAGCTGAAAAGAACAAACCTATTACTTGGAACGGCATGTGGCTGCAACTTTGTTTTTTCATAATTTAAAAACATATTATTTGTAAAATGCAGTTTACATATTCTATAATTATTATAAAGTTGTATGGCAGTCTTTGAAAGCAATTCCTCTCGACCACAGATTGATGCCCACAATTTTGACATTCAAACAATAGCCTTTTTATGTTTCTACATAAAAGCATTTTAAATTTTTGTTATAAACCAATAACAATAAAATTTTTCACATTTTGATCGTATTAAATAAAAACGTTAGAAAATATTGCTTGCATTGTTTAACAATTAATTATAAAACATGATTAAAAAATTTCAAATTTAATTATAATGCAAAGATTATTTTAAAATTGGTTTAATATTTCAGGACAATTCATGCAATCTACTTTAAAACCCTGCCGAAAATGTGCGATTAAAACCGATTAAAACGGAATCCTTTCGGATCAAAACCGATTACTTTTTAATCCGCTCGGATTAAAAAGTAATCGGTTTTAATCGCACATTTTCGACAGGGAAGCTACAGTAAATGCAAGACAAGTAATATAATAAACTAACCTTTCTGCATCTTTCGGGAATCTGAACAAAGTTTCTTTTATCCCACGTTTATTACTCGTTGCACTTTGGCAGCCTTTTACGCAACAACGATATCCGCCTCTTTCACTCATATTGATTCACTATCATTAAACTATATATATATATTTCTTTATTTTAAAATGATGAGGATAAAAATAACAGCACATGGTTCTATGGCCATATGTTTACAACCGCCATGTTGCTGGTTGTGCGATTCAGTCATGCGCGAGAGACGATTATTAGGACACTTTTTAGTAGAGTGAACCTACTGTTCTTTCTTATACTGTGATTCCGCCCCGGATCGCGCTTCCTAACAGCACAGCCACAGATGAGTGGGAGTAACGCACTCGAGGAAGAGTGTACATACATGTGTCGTCCGAGGCCAGCGCCGAGAGCCGAGCGGCACACTTATGGTGTCGTCACATGGGGCGTATTTCGCGTAATGCGTAAATGATACAACCAATTGGAGATCAGAATTTCTGTTGTAATGTTAACTTTCTATTCTACATTGATTTTTGATTGGTTCTCACAAATTACGCGTCTTGAAAAATACGCGGCATGTAACGGCACCCTTACACGGCCTCTTCCTTGTGTGCGTTACCCCCACGCATCTGTGGCTGTACCGTTAAGAAGCGCGATCTAGAATTCCCTGACTGTGAGTAGCTGATTTAAAATTGGCAAGCGTATTATAAGAACAAGCATATTATAAAATTTTGTTATTATTATAATCACTTTTCCTTAAAATAACATATTAATGATTTTTTAAAATAAGAAATTATTAAATAAAATTAAAATAATGAATAAAGTCAGTAAAACTGTAAAGGAAATAAAAGAAAATAAAATTATACATAAATAAATCTATAATGTAGATATTTAATGTAGAGTATAAAAATTAGAGATTAGATATTAGATATGAAGATATTTAATAGATGATATGGATATTTAAAATGTAAGGATTAATAATTAAACAAATAAAAGAAATTAAAAATAATGATAGTGTCATTTATTTAAAAAAAATAAATATTAGACCAAATTTATGTGTTTTTTTTAATTTGTATTATATTTGTATTATATTTAGGATACAACTTTATGTAGTTTTATGTACATGAATGAATAATAGGAAAAAAACAAAAAGAATTTTGATAAGGAGTACAAATTGCCTTCATTCATACATATACAAGTACTAAATGAATTTAAATGTCCGAATTTTACAACATCATCAGATAAGTGAATTAAATTGTGAACATTATAGATAACAAAATCTGTTCCGTATAATACTTTTGACCTTTCAACAAAATAAGTTAATAAATTTTTAGCGTATTCATTATTGTTAATACAATCATTTTCGTGACACAATATTCTAATAGCACAATGTAAAGAATTAAAATGTAATAAATAATTTTGCGGTAAATAATTTTGAAGTACAGTTGGTCCTATATATAACAGAAATAATCTTAATTACTTTCCAACGTTCTAACTCTTCTAAACTACGTGTCTTCCATGCAAAGTCATTTGGTTTCCATGCAGATATGTTACCTAAAACTTGTGAAATTTCATGAATAATTCTAGAACTAAATTTAACTGCTTTGATTTTCCCATGCACAAAAATTTGAAACATTTTTTTCATAACTCCCAGACAAACTAAATGCATATAATCTAATGGAAATTGATTTTGCTTTTTCAAAAATTGATCTCCCAATATGATGCTCTTGATTTTGTTGATTAACAAAATTTTTATCCATCCTCAAATTTGCATTAATTTCTAGAAAACGCATTCGATAATTATTATAATCACCTTCTTGTGTGCACTTTGAACAACTAAAATATGCATTAAATACTTTGATACACTTCACAAATGATCGAGCTGGAGAATTACACATCGAATTACACATCGAATTGCAACTGTAAAATGTATTCCATTAAATTTAAATCCTTTTTCTTTTAAAGAAATGTATTCTTTGATAAAATCTTCTAGAAATATATTAGGACAAGCAGGTTTACTATATCCATGATATGTTCCAATAACAAATGGTTCAGAAATTCTTGGATATATTTCACCTAATATTGGATAAAATTGGCTTTTTGAACTTTTTGTTAGAGGCAAACCATCTATATTAATATTTATTTCAATATTCTTAGGTACTGTATTTAAATGTACAGTTTTTAAAATATCTATTAGAGCATTTTCTAATCCGTAATGAAAATATTTTCCAGGACGAACTTCACGAATAACAGTGTGCTTAGGAGTATTGAGCAATGTTCTGGGATCAAGTGGAAGATCTTCTAATTCATTCATATCTTTAACATTTTTCAATAACTTTAGTAATGCTCCAGCAGCTCGATGAGTAATATTATATTCGCACATCCATTGCTTTAGTTGTTCTTTAAAGTTAAAAGTTTTATTTATTACATTATTGCCATTTATTATATTATGAGTTAATTCATTTTCAACACAATAGTTTTCTTCATTGTTATTGTCACTACTGTTACTGATATTATTGTCACTTTCATCCGTATTATGAAAATTTAAATCGTGGTTTTCAGAAATTGTATACATTATTTCACTTGAACACAATATATTATCTTCTATGTTATCACTTATTTGTAAACATTTGCAAGCTTTAAGAAGCCTTCTATTTTTCTGGTCACAGATAAATTATTTTAAAATTTTTGCGTGAAGACATTTTAACACGCGTAAAATGTAAAAATATTATATTAATAAAAATTAATTTATAAAAATTAATTTTAAAATATTAATAAAAAAAATAAAATCTCAAAATGAGAAAATATGTTGAGGTTGTCTCTTTAAAATTGTTGTCTATTTCCAAATCTCTTCCCTACTACACAAAGGCTGCGTTCGCTTTGGGCACTCACGCTTAAAAGCGCTATTTTCAATCGTTCCGTTTGGCTTCTAAGCGCTCATGTTGAAATAGCTAATGTTGTTCGCTTTGGAATCGTTATAAGCAGATATAAGCGTTTAAAAATGCAGGATAAAAAAATATTAATTGCAACACTATTCGCTCAAAAATCAAAATCCCTTAGTAAAAATATATAAAGAAATGAACTTATCACTTTCAATTCGTATTGCCTCATCAGGGGACACATATATATATCCCATATGTTTCTCCTGTCTCCCCATCTTTTAAATGTATTAATATTTTTTCCGATATCATATTCCTCGTATAACTCATTCAACAGCGGGTTTATTCAAGTGTGTTCGTTTTGATCAATAAGCGCTTATTGGCGCTTACGCTTTCGCTGCCCTACGTGGATGAAATAAGCATTCGTGAGCAGAAGGTATGACGTCACAATGATGTCATTATTAGACCAATAAGCGCTTACAGCTCCAAAGCAAACGGTATAAGCAATGCGTCCCGTGGCGTCCGGAAGCGTTCTCCTCGGAGGTTGCAACTCCTCTTTCTGCCGGCGCATCCTAGAATTGAGTTCTTCCTCCCTACGAATCTGCTCCGCATGCACCACTCTAATCTCTTGAAGGATGGCCTGCAGTGCCGTTGATAGTGCAGGGGTTCGGGCGTCTCTCCTTTTCGGAGGCGCGCGACGTCTCTCCTCTGTCGCTCCAATTGTCGACGCGGCCGTTGTCACCGTTGTCTCCGTAGCCGCCGTGGAGGCTGTCGTAGCTATAGCGCTTGACTCGTCCGTCTTGTCAGATACCGTCAGATACCGGACGAGCCCCCAAAATGTTGCACTCGCGCACACTAATGTCGCACTCGCGCTCTCGGTTTCGCGGCACCCGCGGGGAAGAACAACTCAAGGAAATAAACGTAACGAACGATTTATTTACGAACAAGAAATACGTCCTTAGAGCTGTCATCTCCGTAAACAACAAAGCGCCTGGCAACGCGTAACAAGCGTCGCCAGGGGACGAGATTTATTCTCCGGTACGCATCCTCACTGCGTACCGGGTGACCAGACGCGGGCGCAACACTATATATAGAGTACACCAAAATTATTTCGCTCATATTAAACAAATTTGCTACTACGCAATTGGTATGCGTATCGATATCGTTCAGTACTTGCTCTATAGTATCTTTGATACATCTAGTGCGTATACTTCTCGTCATTTTTTCTGTTACTTCTTATCGCTGAATATATCCGCCGATGTAAGCTACTCATCTTTTCTGTGTATACGTGAATAATTTTATGTCTGTGGAGTATTTTATGTCTTATAGTGCAGCATATATGATTGTGTTCTTAATACGGTCAATTTTTTATTGCAAGTCATTTAGATCTTCTTCTTAATTCATCACTAAAATCATATTTTTTTGTACTATCCGAAAGTTAAACAAAAATTTGTTTAAATAATTCTGTCCATCGGGGCTATTTTGCTCATTACAAATTTATTACTTTTTCAGTAATTGATTTTAGACTAGATAGGTTTTTCTTATTAGGTGTACAACTTTGCTTCCGCCGTTTTTTTTCCGAAATTCGAGGCTTTATTAAAAAATTGGTTATACATTTATGATTCAAAGTATTATCCATCGCTGGCCATTATTTTCTCCTCTTTCGGGCAGCGTACGAATCCCGCGTCGAAAAAACTGGTCATCTTTTGAGGCGATCCACGAATCGATCCAATTTTTTACTTCTTCATAAGACCGGAAGTACTGGTCAGCCAGGTCGTGTGCCATTGATCGAAGTGATAGTCGGAGGGAGCAACGTCTGGAGAATACGACGGGGTGGGGTAGGACTTCCCGTTTCCAAGTATGTCTTGACCACTTTCGCAACATGGGGTCGAGCTGCAAAATCACTTTATCATGTCCCTCGTTGTATTGCGGCCGTTTGTCTTTCAATGCTCGACTCAAACGCATCAATTGCGTTCAATACCGATCGCCTGTGATTGTTTCAGTCGGTTTTAACAGCTCATAATACACTACGCCGAGCTGGTCCCATCAAATACAGAGCATGACTTTGGAGCCGCGAATATTCGGTTTGGCTGTCGACGGAAGCATGGCCGGGAACTCCCCATGATTTTCTGCGCTTGGGGTTATCGTAATGAACCCATTTTTCATCCCCAGTCACAATGCGATGCAGAAATCCCTTCCGTCTTTGCCTTTCAAGCAGCTGTTCACAAGCAAACAAACGCCGTTCAACATCTCTCGGCTTCAACTCGTACGGCACCCAATTTCCTTGCTTCTGAATCATTCCCATGGCTTTGAGGCGTTTTGAAATGGCTTGTTGAGTCACTCCCAATGATCGTGCCAATTCTTCTTGATTTTGATACGAGTCTTGATCAAGTAATGCCTCCAATTCTGCATCTTTGAAAACCTTCTCTCTTCCACCGCTATGCTAGTCTTTAACGTCAAAATCACCGTTCTTGAAGCGTTGAAACCACTCACGATACGTTCTTTCACTAATAGCGGCCTCACCATAAGTATTTGAGAGCATTCGATGAGTCTCAGCCGCAGATTTCTTCATATTGAAGCAGAAAATTAAAACTTCCCGCAAATGACGAGAATTTGGCTTGTAAACTGACATTTTCGAGAATAACTTTATGATGCAGACACAAATCGACTAATGTTTCTATGGGGTTATGTTGATAGATGCCCAAGTTTATTGTATGACGTCTATGATCTATTTATCTATTTTTCGACCACCACTTACCGCTAAAGTCATCTATAGGAAAACAGCGGAAGCAAAGTTGTACACCTAATATTAGGTGTACAAAAAAGTTCTGAGCTTTATATTTCATACAACCAAAATAACAATTTAAATTTTATATATCTTCCCGCCCTTTTGCGGTTTTAAAGCGTTGACATTTGGCCTTCTAAAATGTCATACGGTTTGGAGTTTGATGCACATAACCTCAAAAATCAGTAGTGTTCACGATGGCAATAACAAAACAGCATATTCGATTTTCTATCCACTTCGCGTTTTATCTGAAGAAAAATGCTGTTGAAGCCACTGCAATGATTTGTGCTCCATATGGAGAGAACGCTATAAGTCATACTACATGTAAAAGATGATATCAAAAATTTCGCCAAGAAGATTTCAGTCTTAAAGATGAACTGCGTGCTGGACGCCCTGAAAAGATTGAAACGGACGAATTGCAAGCACTGCTGGATATAAACTCTACGCAAAAAAGGAGCTTCCAGAACAGCTTGGCGTTACGCAGCAAGCCATTTCCGCACATTTACATATGATGGGAAAGGTTCAGAAGGAAGGCAGATGGGTTCCGCATGAATTGTCTGAAGACAACAAAAATCGACGGCGTGACACTGCACTCACTTTGCTTTCAAAGTTCCGGAAAAAAGATTTTCTGCACAAAATCATTACAGGTAATGAAAAATGGATTCTTTATGATAATCCTAAACGTAGAAAATCATGGGCTGACCCTGATCAACCTTCGACATCGACGCCGAAGCCCAATATCCACGCCAAGAAGACTTTGTATCTGATGGGATTGAAAAGGTGTGTTGTATTACGAGTTGTTACAACCGAGTGAAACAATCACGGCAGACCGCTACCAACAACAATTGACCAATTTGAACGATGCATTAGAAAAAAAGAGGCCATTTACTGGCCAAGGACGTCGTAAAGTGATCTTGCTTCATGATGCTCGACCACATGTTGCGAAAGCGACTCAGGACCATATCTTTGCGTTAGGCTGGGAAGTTCTTCCGCACGCGGCGTATAGCCCAGACATGGCGCCTTCCGATTACTACCTATTTCGGTCGCTGCAGCATCATTTGGCTGATACATATTTCGTGAGATTTGAAGAGATACGAAAATGCATTGATTGACTTTATTGATGACTTTATCGCTTCGAAACCGGTGAGCTTCTATCGTCAAGGAATTCGCAAGCTACCCGAAAGATGGCAAAAGGTCATTGATGCAAACGGGGAATATTTCGCTGATTAATATTTTTTTGTTTGTTTTTGAATAAAGATTGAATTTTACAAAAAAAGCTTAGAACTTTTTTGTGCATCTAATATATCAGTTGTGTTTTAGATGGTGCGTACATACAAAGGATTATATAAAAATGGATCAAAAAAGATATGCAAAAAGCAATTTTGTATGTAATTCAAAGGGATCAGTATTAGGGTCACTTCGACCAAACTCCGATTGACTCAATCGTTGAGTAAAGGATTGCTAACATAACAAAATGGAAATTCAGTATGATCAACTGTATTTCTGGCGATATAATCGCCCTAACCTCTAATCTTTCGTTTTTCGTTACACATCTTCTCATATACAAGTATTATAGTTAATAACGCAGGATTCAATATAATAATAACACATTGGTCAAGATACTCGATTTAACTATATTTAACTATTCAAAAATTAATTTATTTGATTAGTTTATTTGAGTAAATAAATTCGAAAATTCAATTTATTTAAAATTATAAAACATTCAAATAATAATTTGCAGATTATTGACAAAATGCAACGAACAAAATTTACGGATTCTGACAAGAATCATTTATTAGATATAATTTTTTATAGTCACATAATAGAAAACAAAAAACTGATAATATATCTAATGTACAAAAAGAAAAGACATGGACGAATGTAACAATTGAGTACAAGAATGGAACAAATATTAAGTCTGAAAAAAGTTTACGTCTTTGGGACAACATAAAAAGATGTATAACAAAAGATTAGAGGTTAGGGCAATTATATCGCCAGAAATACAATTGATCATACTGAATTTCCATTTTGTCATGTTGGCAATCCTTTAATTAACGATTAAGTCAATCGAAGTTTGGTCGAAGTGGTCCTTAGAGCTGCTGCAGTACATTACAACGTCCCTAATTTAACCCTTGAGGACCAAATATTTATAGGAGGCAACAAGTCAGTGAGACTTGAAATATCGTTCAAAAAAAGTGGACATCCTACAATTTTTGAAATAATGAAAACTTTAAGAAGGATTTTGCGGCAAGATTAAAGTATTTAGCTGAAAGAGAGAGAGAGGATTTGGTTACTTCTACTCAAGTACGCCATGCTGCTTTTTCGTTTGCGGAAATGAAAGGATTAAATCATCCTTGGGATACAAATCGAAAAATCGCAGTAGAAAACTGGTTTTCAGGCTTTATTAAAAGAAATAATGACTTATTGTTAAGAAAACTAGAAAGTCTTTTTAAGATTAGGGCTGAAGGTTTAGTAGAAGTAGAAGCGCTGTTTGAGTTTTTTGATCTTCATAAAAATTTAGTTACAAAGTTAAAAATTCAAACAAGACCAGACTGTATTTGGAATATGGATGAATATGGATGGTCTGTGTAAGTGCTACACACAAAAAACAATTCATTTGTGGCAAATGCACATAAGTTATTATTTAACAAATACTGAACGAAATAACCCTGGGTGGTGAACGAAGCCTCGTTAAACTTGCATTTCCTATATTTCAGATATTTTCGTATTATATTTTATAACTTGTTCAAGAAATATAATTTTTGATTTTCTATAATATAATGTATTAGTTAATGTTAAATGTAATAAATAATCAATAAATTTTGATGCATTTCTTATTCTATTTGTCTTATTCATTTTGTAATAAACTTGAAATGAGCAAAATAGTCCTAGTGTACCTTAATGTATCATTTATATTCGGATATTGTATATTTACATTATAATATATTACCACACAATAAAAGGAAAAAATATTTATTATTTTACAAATGCATTATTAAACTCTCTTTATTCACAAATCAATAATTCGTATAATCAATTTTTATAAATAAAATTTTTATAAATTGAGGCATATGCCCAGACAACATGCATGTCTAAAAAGATTTAAAAGACATCTTTAAAATTTTACCAAAAAAACGTTAAAGCATCTTTAAAAAATGGTTTTAAAATGGTTTTAAGAATTTACTAAAAAATGTCTAAAGACATCTTTTTAATAGTTTTATAGGAATTCTTATATAATAGAATAAGACATTTTCAGACATAATAATGTTTTAAGATGTTATAGTGTTCTCTAGATGGGATGAGAATTGCAATAGAAAACCTCCAGAATCTGTCGACTACTTTAAAATTATTTTTGGAATTAACTACTTTCATACGAAATCATCTTAACAAAAAAAAAAACAGATTATTACATTATGTATTACAAGATTATTACATTATTTATATACACATTTGTTAATTATATTTCTATTTTTGTTATTTCCAGCTCATACCTATTAGCGGTCGTTCTACTGTCAAGCATCCTTCCAAATCAAGCACAATGGAGACCTTGCATCGAGTTGAAGCGGGATCTCGTGATACCTTGCAAGTGTGCCATATCCATGGATTATCCACGATCGATTGAGATGAATTGCGATCGAGTAATTTTCACGCATGATACTATAAACAGTTTGCATGGTCAACCAATCGTATCAATTAGTCAAAGAAACTGTGGTCATCAGATCTTACCGGAAAATATCATTAATTCTGATCTGAATCTCAAAAGACTTGATCTATCGAGTAACTCAATCTATCGGCTGATGGATCGCTTGCTACAAATGCAAAAAGAACTGCGCGAACTGCGACTTGCTGACAATCTTTTGGGCGACAACTTAAATCCGATTTTCTCCAGTAACGAATTTCATGACATGAAAGAGCTTAGAATACTTGATCTTAGCAGAAATGGTATTAGGAGCGTCGAGGAAGGAATTTTAAAAGGATGCGTTAACTTGGAAGAACTATATCTCAATGGTAATAATTTGACTACAGTGCCTACCGCTTCTCTGAAAGGACCACGTGCCATTAGAGTGTTATCTTTGACAGGCAATAATATCGGTATGTTTTTGACGGTCTTTTATTTTTAATAAATTTTATTTATATAAAATTTTATTTATATAAATATAATTTTTAAAACAAATTGTTCACATTTAAAAATAGATCCCAGATAAAAATAAATCCCTATAGTGTGTATTATACTTGAGTTGTAATTAGAGTAATCTTGATAAGCGTGTGCTATATACTGTTAATTTAACCTGCATCATATGTACTTTAAAAATTCAATAACATTTTAAATATTAGGAAAATATTTTAGAAATGTATTTTTAATATTTTAATATTTATAATTCTCAAACTTTATAAAAATATAAAACTTAAAAACTCGAATTTTTACATCTCTTAATATTATAAAATGGTATAATTATAATTTATGATATTATAGTATAAACAGAGATATCGTATTTCTAAATTATTAAATATTCTTAAATATATCATATTTCAAGTTCGTATCTTTCCCCCTAACAAGAAAATGTTTAAAAATGTTTTAAAATTGCTTAAGTTTTAAAATTTAGTTTTAAGTTTTAAAAGTTTTAAAATTTTGTTTAAGTTTTTCTGTATATCTTGTGTTACACAACACGACGATATTGTCGATATATTGTTGATTTGCATTATTCCAAAAAACATATCTCATATCTAATAAAGAACTTCAATGTCCCTTCTCTCGATTTTGATGAATTTTAGATATCTTGTAGTATATATAGAAAAACAACAGACGTATTTTTCAATAAACTCACATGTGCGTTAAGAAAGTGAAATGTTTCTTCGAAACATATTAATTTCTGTATATCATTAAAGTAATAAGAGATATGCAAACTTGTTTTAAATACAAATTTTATGGTTTCAAAGACACTTTATACAATTCATTATATGTTGGGCAATGATACCGGGTTTCAGAGATGATATCGTATCAAGTTTGTGTAAATGCGCTTCTGACAGTGACAAAAAAAACTAATAAAGCTACCTGAAAATAGAAAGGATACCTGGGGGATACCTCGTTAGGATACCTGGGAATGAAACAATTTGATAACAATGAAATGAGATAATTTAATTATACAAGGTTAATAAAATAAATGATTAAAACAATTTTAAAAAGGTAAATAACGCTGGTCGTTAGACGACTCGCTTTTTCTTGGCGCGGTCAGAGGCATCCCTAGTTCGTCTCGAGTAACGTGTTCTCGTTCGGGTAAACCTGGCAATGGAATGTTCGCGGGACAGTAGTCGTGCCACGACTGCTGACCTGGGCTACTCAGGGCCGCAAGATCGTCTCTTTCGTCGTGTATCCGGCACCTGGAACCGCCACAAATCGGACGCTGCCAATGGCGGACACTACTGTCTGTCCCGAGTAAGAAAGGCGCTGGCACAGAGAACTGCCGCAAATCGGACACTGCCAATAGCGGATACTACTATCCGCCCCGAGTAAGAAAGGCGCTGGCACTGAGAACTGCCGCAAATCGGGCACTGCCAATGGCGGACACTACTGTCCGCCCCGAGTAAGAAAGACCCAAAAACCGCTCGTGACCGGTTCGTTGCTGCCTTTATTTCATATCTTATTCTCAAGATGCTCGTGCGAAAAGAAGAACTACGTCTCTACTCGTTGCGATCACTGCGACGTATATACGGCGAAGAAGAAGGAAATCGGCCGTGGCGCCGCCGGCTCCCCTCCCTCACGCTCCGCTAGCGTCTCCGCGAATCCGGTACTGATGATAAGTTTAAGGTTTTGACCGCCGCGGATTCGGCGTCGGTAACGTCATTCGTTTCCGAAACATTCCCGTCCGCCTTCAACAAGAGAGTTGTCGAATACGTTGGGTTAGGATCCGTAGGCACAGCTTGATTATGGGTCGCTTGAAGGTGAACGTCGAGGTCCTCAGAGTCACGACTCGAGTCAAGCTGTCTGGTCCGGATGTAGATGTAGGATCCTAGCCAGGGGCCACTTTCCCGGCGGGTAGCGCTCATCTGTAATTAAGACTAAGGCTCCCTCCTTAATCTCGGTAGCAGGATGATGCCACTTGGAGATGGCCTGGTATCTTTGCAAACACTCCGAGGACCATCTAGTCCAGAAATGGTCCACTCTTTGGCGAAACAGTTGCCAGCAGTTAAGTCGCGAGATGGGCTCAGTCGACAGGTTGGGCTCTGCAATGGCAGTCGGTGCTTCCCCTATTAGAAAATGTCCAGGTGTCAAGGCGTCGCAATCGATAACGTCATCGGAGAGTGGACAAAGAGAATTCAACACAGCCTCAATTTGCGCGGTGACATCTCCTGCTGCTCATCTCCTCGTATGTAACGGCGGTGTCTCCTAGCACCCGTTTCAGGTGAAACTTGACTGATTTCACCGCGGCCTCCCACTTTCCTCCGAAGTGAGGAACCGATGGAGGATTGAACTTCCACTCGGTACCGTCCCTGGCCAGAAGTGAGGCAAGGTTACCGAGCTCTTCGGACGATTGCCGAAACAAACGCTTCAACTCGGCGTCGGCTCCCACGAAGTTCGTACCGCAGTCGCTGTAGCGTGGCGCATGTGCCTCGTCTTCCGGTAAAGCGCTTGTAGGCGGCTATAAACGCATCCATGGTATAATCCGTAACCACTTCGATGCCGATGTTGCGAGACAGATGAAGATGCTCAGGTAGCCTTTGTAAGACCCGGTCGCCCGCCCTTTCCAAGTCCTTAATGTCACCGGGTCGGCATAGTCGAGGCCTGAGTTGTAGAAGGGCCGCGCTGGGGGTCACTCGAGCTGTTGGCAATTGGCCCATCAGCTGTTGTGCGCGAATGCCGCGATAGCGAGTGCAGCGACCGCATCTCAATATGTGGGATCGTACGGGCGCTCTTCCACCAACGATCCAGAACGTCTCGCGCAAAAGGCTTAAGGTGACCTGAGTACCTCCGTGGAGTGATCTTCGATGGGCATCTTCGATGACGAGCGAGGTCAGAGGCGATCTCTTGGGTAAAATGAGCGGATGTTTGGCATCCATGCCAATCTGAGCATAATGTAGACGTCCGCCTACCCTGAGCAACCCATCCTAGTCTAAGTATGGAGTGAATCGTATTAATGGGTTTGACCTAGGCACCTGCTCTCCTCGTAACAGAAGTCGTATTTCATCTCGAAACCATTCCTTTTGTACCGCCCGTACCTACAGGTCACGGCTGGAGCTCAAGCGGAGTCAAAGGGTAGTTGGTGGGAGAGGATTTCGGCACCTTACATAGGCAAGCTATAAACCTGCGACAGGTCGCAGTGACACGCAGTAATCTGATGAGAGAGGAATACCTGCCTAACAATTCCCAGGTCGACAAGTGGCTGTTACCATAACATTTCCGGGATGTTCTTCCAAATTTGATCCTGGCGCAGGTCTGAAGTCAGCGGGAGGCCAAAAGGCTTTAGAGTTGGATAGCCACTTTGGTCCTTTCCACCACAGCTCATGGTGGATCAACTGGTCCAGTCGTAGGCCTCGTGAGGCAAGATCCGCGGGGGCAAGATCCGATTTCCTTTCTCGGCACAAAGCGCCATGACCCATTTGGCAGGATTTTTTGTATCGATTCTGAACAAAATCCTTCCAGCGTGAGGGATGAGCTGGAACACCCAGGTGAGTGTAACCGACGAGTCCGACCAACAAAACACCGGGGCCTCTGGCAGCTCAAGGGCTTTCGTCGACCTGGCAATTAACCGAGCCAGGAGCAAAGCGGCAGTGAGCTCGAGTCGTAGAATAGTAAGCCGTTTGAGAGGCGCTACTCTTGTCTTTGAGCACACCAGCTGCACAAAACCTGTGTTGTTGTCTCCCAGAACCTTAGCGTCGCCGCCATAGCTAGCTGCGATGCATCCGAGAAACCATGTATCTCGATCTTACGTACGTCGAAGCGAACAATACCGATTCATCTGGGTACGGAAAGCGGTTCGAGCTGTAGTAGTTGTTGTCGGAATGCAGACCATCTCTCTTGTATGTCGGTAAGAAGCGGCTCATCTCACCCAATCTTCAGCAGCCATAGCTCCTGTAAGAGGACCTTAGCCTTTATCACAACACGGGGTAGAAAATCGAATATCAGAGCAGAAATTCGCAAAATAGAGCCACAATTGTGCGAAAATGTGATGAAAAATTTCCTCAAAAGAATGCTTACCTGTAAGAAGAGTCGAGACGGCTATTTGGCAGATATTGTATTCCATCATTAACCGCATAGTTTCCACTTTGGATTTAAATAAAAATATCACGAAAATTTCAAAAAGCTTCATTTTTCCAATAATTTAAAATGGAACCTCTTGTTGAAACACCTTGTAATTATGACAGAGGTCGTTTATTAGAAAATAATTCAAAGATGAGATTTGTTCTTGATACTAGAGAACATAGCAGAGATATTGATAGACGACATAGAGTGTTGTTAGAACGTTTTTTAATTAGAATTTTTATTAGAAATGTGTCGTAGAGCTAAAAGACGCCGATAGGAAGAAGAAGAATACTCAAATAAAAATTTTTTATTTCTATAGGTAACTAAACTTTAAATACTTATGTAAATAATAAAATAAAAAGTAATATAAAAATTTTATTATCATTTTTAATTTACAGCTAAAAGGATAAGGATAAAGAATGATATAAGAGATAGAAATACAGCCATATAATATTTATTAATTAAATCACATGTACTTCATCAACTTTTTTTGTTAATAATATATAAATATAGTGAAATATTGTGTTGTAATATAACATATGTATTGTGTTACAATATTGAAATAAAGTTATAAATGAAACAAGTTGTTAGTAAAATTAGAAATAATATAAATATAATATTTATGGCTTAAAATTATTACAAAGATGGTGATTATTTTAAAAAATGTTATATACAAAGAGATTTTTTACACCATGTGCAAGTAATTATTGCAATGCCGCCGCAAACATCGTATTTCGGTTTGAAATTGTTTTTAAAACAAAAATCAACTGGCGTTACAAATTCTGTTGGTCCATAACGCATAATATTTCACATTTTTGATAAACATTATTGCTTTCTGCTTCCAGATATTCTTTGGATTTTATAGACTTTTTTGTAACAAATTTTGTAACTTTTCGGGAAACAATATTATGTACTATCTTTTTACCCATGTATTATAATTGATGCAAAATCCTAGTGCATTAATCTCCTGTTGTGCTTTGAGAGCCCATCGAATATGAATGTCGTGAACGATTACTCCTTTGTCCTTTCTTTGAATTTATCTAATGTATATTATCTAATATATTATCTAATGTATGTAGTGAAATTTGTTTCAATTTCTGCAATCTCGTTCCAGCTCTGTTCATTTATTTTTCTCATCTCCATAAGTGGCGTAGAGTGACGTGACTTTACGAAATCTATGTTTTACGGTCTCAAGTGATTTTGTCTTAACTGATTCATCAGCTTTCCAAAAATTAACAGCACTTCTATTACATTCAAATGGAACGTCATTATTTACATTCCATTTCTTTTACATAATATGTTGTTTCTTCTTCTTTATTTCCTTCTTCTGTTACTGGTTCTGCTTCTTGTATATCGAAAGAATTTTCGAAATCTAGTGACTCTTCTTCTTCAATATCAAATTTCTCATTGTACATTTTTTCTAACATACTTTCCACTTTCTCCTTTACTTCAATTTCTCCCTTTGTTATAGGAGTTTCTCGTAAATTAAAAATTACTGTATAAGTTAGCAACAGTATTATATTTCTCGAATTGAAGTACATTTTACCTTAAAAATTTTAAGTAATAAATTATATATGTATGTATTATATTATCAAAATATAATTAGTAATTATTAATAATTTATTAATAATTATGCTTCAAGAACAATAACGTTTTGTAAAACGCTTACAGTATTTACTTATAGTATTTACTGTTGTGCGTCACGAATGAAGCTCGCAACTGTACTTTTTTTATATTTCTTTGGCTTTCTTATTTTGTCGTTTCGTATTCTAGGATAGTTTGACTGATTTGATTTAGGAAACTATAAAAGTAAAATTGTAAAAGAAGAATAAATATTAATACAAACACATTTTCAAAACATCAATACATATTTTTAAAATTGCGATTAAACGATGTCACGTACACTCGTTAAAGTACGCTCGCGAAACAGTGTTTTATACACGGAGAAAATTTTATATTAATCTATAATACAACTTTAAATTACATTTTACTATGTTTTATATTATCGGTGGATCATGACCTTATAGAATAAATTATAGTACAACATAGTAAATTTTAAAACTAACCCTTACCTAACATATTTTATCATTTGCCATAGTAAAAATTTGTAGGTGCAAAGTTATAATCTTTATTATGTATTATTGTAAAATGTTATAATGTTAGATCTCAATTTTTACAATTTATAGACAAATGTATTTCTTATTCCTTCTTTTATTACTTTTTCTCCGGATTCTTTTTTCTTTTTTTTAATTTTATTTATAATTAGTAATATTTTATATATTATTTAACGGGCAAAATAAATAATATATAATTTACTTAATCAAATAAAAACTTATTGATAGATTACAATATGTTACATAAGTGATAAGTAAGTTAGAAGGTAAGTGATAAGTAAGTTAGAATACAACATTAATAAAGCAAAATATTCTTGAATATGTACTATTGTATAATGATTGCGTTCCGTAAAGCTCATATGCGCGTATTTTTTACAGTAACGTAACATGAATTATAGATAAGTGTGCGCATATGCACATTGCGGAATACAGCCAGTATATTCAATATATATATAGTGGACATGAATTTCATTTCTTTCAACCTTGATTATTATTTGAATTTAGATTATTATTTTACATGGTATATTTTACTGTAAAATACTATTGAATATACTATAAAATAATAATCTAAATCTAAATAATAATCAAAGTTGAAAGAAGTGAATATACTATTGAATACTATACTATACATTGAGTATACTATACAATAGTATATTCAATAATATTTTACGGAAATCGAAAAATATAAAAAGTAAAATAATAAAAACGTAAGAATGTAAGAAACTCTTCTCTTTGCCAGTGACAAAAATTCCAAGAAGGGGGGTATTAATTCGACTGCAAACTGGCCAAAATATAACTTTATTCACTATTGCAATATTTCGACCATGGATTGTGGTCCTTTTCAAGCGAACTACATTCTGTTGCACCTCGATGTTAAAAGGGAAGTTGTGAGTCAAACAGAATCACGATACAAAATAAAAATGTACAATGTGTCAGTCCATAAACGAGTGGAAAATTCGTGTCCTAGTTTGTTAAAAGCACGAGCGGGACAGTCCTTAGATCACTCTTCCTGTTTAAAGGTCTCAAAATCTTTAATCTTTCATTAACATTTGACCTTTGTATTTTGATTCCACTTATACCTACTATGATTCAACTATTATGTCTAGTGGACGAGAAAAACTTGCATAATTATATAGAATGATCTTCTAACTTATTTATCAATGTCGTTGTCTGTTACGGAAAGCTACCAATAGAACGCGTAAAAAAAATATGCGCGTATATATTGACTCGATAGCGTGTGTACCGGGAAGTTTGTAACTGTTTCTAATTGTAAAAAACCATTGTTCGCAACACAACTTTATTACATGGTTGAATTCGTAAAAAAAAAAAAAAATAACCATTCATTTAGTCATAACCAAATTTCAAAATTTTGAAAAAAATGTTGAGTAATGGGAGTATTTTAAAAAATTAAAAAAATAAAATAATTTTTCCCCTATTTTATAATACTCTTCAAGCCATTCAACTTTTGTTTAAAAATTTTGCCCAAAAGAAAAAACCGATTTTTTTTAAAGGGTTGTTGCACCCCCTAAACATGCGTATGGGCACATATAAAAAAATACTATTATAATAAATAAAAAAAAGTCCTTTATTTTTATCTAGAAAACATGTTACAAGTCATCGAAATCAGAGGGGGACTTTCGACCCTTTCCTTATTAGTGTTCACTGTTTCTATGGATTTGTTTGCAATTGTTTGAAAACCGTATTTTATTATTTTTAACATTTTATGAATTTTACCATATGACAGTAATATAATACTTCACAACATTTGTGTTCTCAATATATTCACTGATGGCACAATCGAATTTCAACGCCACCTACCGTTCTCGCAAGTTCCCTATAGTTTAGTAGATTTATGGTGCTTTCCATCCAGCGACACAAGTTGACACAAGCATCATTCTATCTTTTTTTAACATTCATAAATAACAAAGATAGAATGACACTTGTGTCGACTTGTGTCGCTAGATGGAAAGCACCGTAAATCTACTGAACTATAGGGAACTTGCGAGAACGGTAGGTGGCGTTGAAATTCGATTGTGCCATCAGTGAATATATTGAGAACACAAATGTTGTGAAGTATTATATTACTGTCATATGGTAAAATTCATAAAATGTTAAAAATAATAAAATACGGTTTTCTCCCGATGATTAGTTACACTGAAAAAGGTCAAAACTTTAAAAAAGGTATGAAATTACTTGAATCTTCCCATGTAAGAAAAGTTCTCTTGTGGTAGAGAGAGAAAACGAAAATAAAAAACTGAGTACCACAACCGCATAAGTAATAGCTCAGACGAACATAAACATCAAATATGACGTAAAAATCATTGTTAGTATTTTTTATTAACAATATGAAGGTCTTCCTTCCTTTTTTTACTCTCTTTTTTCTTTCCTTTTTTTCTTTATTTTTTTTTACCATTTTTAAATTGATGAAAAAAGAATCACTGAAAGTACTTACTGTACTTACTGTACTCGATGTAAGGCCTGGAAATTCAGGAAAATGTAAGCACTGTACTGTTATTTTATTTATTAATTCAGATGAAAGTTCGACATAAAAAACAAGCACTTCTTAGCAGTGGGGACAGTTTTCAACAGCACAATTGTTGCAATATGACAAAGGAGGAAAAGTAGAAAAATTCTTTTCACGCCCACTTTTAAGTAAGAAAGCAAGACTGTTGACACCACTTAAGCTTTCTTTTCAAAATTTAAGGAATTTATCCCATATCCCCACATATATTATGATAAAATTTGAAGAAAGGAATAAAACAGAAATTATTGCCACTCAAACATTACTTGATATTAAATGGAAAATAGTAGAATAGCAGGTATTTTCACAATGTTTTAAAGTAGCAACAGAGATATTTACACTGCAATATTGCTGGCAACAATATTCCCCCAAAAATTTGATTACTACAGAATTATGGGAGTTCTATGCAAAGTATGTCATTGTATGCCAGATACAGCACTACGAACAGCACATTGCTGTAGAAACTATAAGTCAAAGTACCAATAAAAATTGGTACAAATAACGAAATTATCGTATTACTGCGAGTACTGTTCACAGAGTAAAATGGAATTCATAAAATATTGAAAAACTACTTAATGATTTGCTCAATTCAAAAGAATTAAAAACTGCTGCTGTTGTTTATGACAAAAAAACTGAAAAAAGTGATACAAGAATATGAAACAAATTATCTTCATCTTGGAGATTTAGTAATTACAATTGGTTTCGTGGTCAACGTTTTGCAGCCATGGCTAGCTTGTTCGCCTGATGGCATTATTACCTATGAAAGTAATATTTGGGAAAAAAAAATTATTAGAAATCAAATGCTCGCAGGCAGGTAAAGGAAATCCTATTTTTAATAAAGATAATAATAAAATAAATGTCAACTATCTTGAAGTCGATGAGAACGGTTATTTACAATTAAAAGTTTCTAGTTATATTTATGCACAGATACAAGTTCAAATGTATGTTACGGGAATGTGTTTTTGTGATCTATATGTTTAATCGAATATAAAAAGTGAGTTAATAATAGTATGAAGGGATGAATCTTTTTTGAAGGAAACAATAATCAAAGTAGAAAGCTTTTACTTTAATTATTACTTACCAAAATTAATAACAATTAGGAAGTAATGGGTATCTGAGCAAATATTGGTCGTATTATAGAACTTAGCCCATTTACTCAAAATCGCGACCAAAAATACATGGCTGTTTTATTACGTATAAATGATTAATGAATAAAAACATATTATAAAAAACATATTTAAGACTGCGCATGTTAAAATTTTTTAAAATATAGTTTTTTTAATGTTATTAATCTAGTAAGTCTAGACTTTCACTTCAGAAATAATTGCAACTTAGTACTTTTTTGTTTAATTTGTTGTTAAAAGTGTCAAAATGAAGATCCCAAAAGTCTACCGCCATAGTCCTGGAACTAATTTTTTTATTAAATAAATTAGCTGCAAAATTACGGTTTTTTGTTAATAACTTTTTAAATTTAACTTTTTTCGCAAATCTGACCGCGCCATTTGAAGAACGGGAAATTTTACGTAAGAAATATATAAGACAAATGTTCGAACGAAATTGCATGTGCTACGATTTTTACAAGAACTCTCCGATCTTAACTCTCGAGCCAAGGCTCTTGAGCGCTGAAAGCTGAATCAAGCATATGCGCACAACATGAAAATGATTGTAACTTCTCTTTGACGATTTGTATAATAATTAAAAACCCATGTAGACTCTTTAAGAGGACACCTTATACCATGTTGATTGTGTTATATATTGGTTAATTATATTTTTAACACCTATAATTTAACACCTATATAAACAAAAGAGAAATGAGAAATTCACCCTTTTTTGGAAAATCGCTGATAAATAGTTCGTTTTTGCAAATATTTATTTGAAATTTTTTTCACATATACTTGGAATGATAGTCTAAAGGGTAGGGTAGGTAAAATAAATTTAAACAATTTATTTTTGGAAATTCAAGCCCTTAATAAAAAAACTACTCTTTAAAAATTAACAAACGCTTTGTAATTAATTATATTTAAAAAAATTTATTCAACATAGAATTCGCAAGTAAATGATCCTTTTTCACCTCTTCTATTAGCACAGTTCTCCTGACACCATTCTTCACATTTGTTGCATTGAATACAGATTTCGATAGGTAGATGGACGAATTTTTTACTGCAATAGATGCAATGCCAGTCCCTAGATGAATTGTTTTTATTCTTAATCTTAATTCCTGGTGTTGCCTTACCTTTTTTAATTGACTTTATGGAAGAATCTTTATTTGATTTATTTTTTATTTTCTTCACTTTTTCTGTCTTTTCTTGGATTTTTTAAAAAGCATATGCCCTGTTTTCAGAAGATGTCAAATGTAAAATCGGCTTCTTTAACAACTTTACTTTTTTTGCAGGTATTTGTTTTTCAAGTATTCGAAGTATATCTTTTATAATCGCAGTAGTTGCATCATTTCTACTAACATGTGTATCAGTACTAGTTGAAGGCTATATAAAATGTCAAAAAATTTCATGATCCGAATTGGGTATATAATATATTAATATAATTATAATATAATAATATAATAATATAATATAATATAATTATATAATATATTATATATAATTATAACATTCTGTTGTATTTTACTTTGTAAAATACGTTTAAAGTAAAAAATATTTTTTATACGAAACTTATTCTTCTTCTTATCAATAAGTCGAACATTATTAATACATCTAATGACGAATTATTTCAGTAATCATCAAAATCATATTTTGATCAATTTTATTTGATTTGGTATAAAACATTCCAAAAATCTAATATTACATTCATAATCAACGAACTCAAAAACGTTGAAAATGAATCTTATATTGAATTATTCACGTATTTTAATTATTCCAATTTATTTAGTTGAATACTTGATGGAGTTCATCGGGATGGTTTTACTTATTCTAAATATTCACATCATACGTATCAATGTTTTTTCTCACTAAAAAAATTACATTATTCAAAAGTTGATACACAACTGATGGTTTGCTTAAGTTATCTTTAATTATAGGATTCCCTAAATTCACTAAAGCGCATGTAATATAAACAACTTTATTATCAATATAACTTATCAATATGACAAAATAAGGGAGTAAGAAGTTTATTAAATATATTAAATTCCTTAATACTGAATCACTCTCTCAATATAGATTCGAACTGATGCTATGTTATAAGTCTCCTCCACTTCTTCAGCTGAGAACTGGTCGCTATGAAGGAAGAAGGCATAACAAAAACAGCATTTTTTTCTCTCAATATCTTCACGGATTTGTGGAAAACCTTTACAAAAAATATCATAAATGAAAAGGTCAAGCCATGTTCAAAAATAGAAAACTCTCAAGAATTTGAATTTTTACAAATTTAAATGATTATCTAATAATATATTACCATGAAAAGTAACTGATATATTATACAAGGTGCCAATTCAAAGTGAACATACATAAAGTGTATATTATTTAAATAAATTAATAAAATAAATAATATAATAAATTTAATAACATATTACCACGAAAAATAACTGATATGTTATTCAAGGTGCAAATTCAAAATGAACATACATACATAAGGTGTATATAAGTAAAATTGATTAAAATTTGACTCTAAGTGAAAGTACATAAGTGATATGTTATTCTTAGTGCACAAAATATAAAAGTCGTTTATTGAAGTTTGATTTGAAATTTATACAAACCTGGACAATGAAAAATAGTTGCTTGTAATTCCAGAGTACTAATTTGTTAATTACTCGGAAAAAGAACATGGCGGCCTGCTCTCAAAAAACTTCGATGCGTTTCTCAGTATCCACTTAAGAATAATAATACTTACATTCCGATTCATCCGACACAACTTGTCTCTGACTATTCAATAAGTTAGTAGTACTGTTAAATATCAATCACATATGTCACCCTGCCCAGAGAGAGAGAAAGAGAGATAATGCAAATATTTAAATTAATCATTATCAAAACACTGTTAAATTTTATATATGCACTTTAAGAAGCATGTCACTTACTATTCAGAGTCAAATTGTGGTAAATTTTGTATCTATATTTTAACGATATTTATTTCGCACTTGTATCTTGAATAATTAATATCTGATTTTTTATAGTTGTATGTTACGTCAGATAATCACTAATCTTTTTAAGCGTGTAGCTTCTTTGTACTTGACATGAGAACTTTTTTACTTATGAATTTTGGGTTTATTTAATATTTACCCGTTTCAAACAATACAACACTTTTTGATCAATAAATTACTCGCTGAAAATATGGCATAACAAATTCAAAATCGGAAATTGATACGAAAATTCGAAATTTTACTACAGAAAAGTTGGAGATTTTTAATCTAAACCATTTTCATAACTTTTTCATTTTAATTATTTATTCCATCCATCGAAAGTTTTTTGAGAGCAGGCCGCCATGTTCTTTTTCCGAGTAATTAACAAATTAGTACTCTGGAATTACAAGCAACTATTTTTCATTGTCCAGGTTTGTATAAATTTCAAATCAAACTTCAATAAACGACTTTTATATTTTGTGCACTAAGAATAACATATCACTTATGTACTTTCACTTAGAGTCAAATTTTAATCAATTTTACTTATATACACCTTATGTATGTATGTTCATTTTGAATTTGCACCTTGAATAACATATCAGTTATTTTTCGTGGTAATATGTTATTAAATTTATTATATTATTTATTTTATTAATTTATTTAAATAATATACACTTTATGTATGTTCACTTTGAATTGGCACCTTGTATAATATATCAGTTACTTTTCATGGTAATATATTATTAGATAATCATTTAAATTTGTAAAAATTCAAATTCTTGAGGGTTTTCTATTTTTGAACATGGCTTGACCTTTTCATTTATGATATTTTTTGGGATATCACCTACTTTTTAGAGTACAGATATATGAATCAATTGGTGCAAAAAAATGCAAAGTTTAAAAAAAGTTATGCTATTTGCAATATGCAATTACATATTTTTCTTTAAAGATAACTATAAATCTATCCCATAAGAAACCTTAATTAACGACACAGGTCCCGTATTTTTGCGATGCACCGTTTACAAGACATTAAATTTCACCTTCAAGGGGTGGTTTTTGAAAATTTTTAATAAATGATAAATTGACCCCATAAAAAACCTTAATTAACGGCACAAGTCTCATATTTTTGCAACGCAAAACACTGTTTCCGAGACATTAAATTTCACCCCCAAGAGGTGGTTTTTGAAAATTTTTTATGAATGGTAAATTAACCCCAGAAGAAACCTTAATTAATAACACAGGCCCCGTATTTTTGCGATGTACCGTTTTTGAGATATTAAATTTCACCATCGAGGGGTGGTTTTTGAAAATTTTCAATAAATGGTAAATACACCAGAAAAGATGTGAAAGAGTGAGAGGGGGTGAAAGATGATGAAAAAGTGTAAGAAAAGCGAAAAAAATGAAAAAATAGAGAGGGGGGGGGGAGGAAGGGGGGCGTGGTGAGAAAGGGAAATGAGGGGAGGGGAGGGTGAGTGGAAGTTGGGGGAGGTGTGAGTGAAAGGTAAGAGAGAAGAGAAGTACATACATGACTGCGGACAGAGAACAATTTTTCATGAAAAACATCACTTTTTGACCGTTTGTATATCCAGAACGGCTTGACCAATTTTTTTTTTTTTTGGCTTAACTTACTCGTGGCGATGCCACCTTTCAGAATATGCTACATGCACTTCAAAATTTTTTATATTTTAATAGTTCTGTACCCCAAAAAATCGATTCTAAATTTTCTGGATAAGAGACTAGTAGCGTCCAAAATTTTGAACATGGCCGGAGACGCTACCGCGTCTCCTGATTTGTTAAGACAACATCTCCTGCTTCTAATAATTCAATAATCCCTGTATCATTCGTAATTAAAGAGCGTAATTACAGACCGACCGACATAACATTTCGAAACACAATAAACAGATGAAAAAATAGGTAGAATAAAAAAACAAGAAATAGATAGAAAAAATTAGGACAAAAGAATTTTTTTATCTCTTCTTTTTTGCTTGAATAATGAAAATTTTAAAAAATTTATTTTACAAAAATTTGGACCGGAATCTATTGTTTAAACAATTGAAAGGCACCGTTTTTATGTTTTTTGAAAATTATGGTATTTCTAGCGGAAGAAACTTTCTTAGCAATTTTATTCCTTATAAAATTTTCTACAAAAAATAGTTCTACACTTTTTTCCCTCAGTTCCTAGTTTGGAAATATCATCGTGCAAAGCAACTCACTCATCGCGTTAGCTCTCTCATCGCAATACGGACTAGTTTAAAGGTTCTCTATCAAAAATAATAAAAATACTTGACTTCAGATTATAAAGGGTGTCTCAAAATGATCTGACATTTTAAATTGCTCGCCATTTTTTTTGCAGCGGACGTAACGTATTAACCTTTAATAACTGACATCAGGAAGTATTGAGGTTTAGTCATGGAGAAGTACACGATCGAGCAACGCATAGAAATTGTGAAAATCCACTACAAATATGGTGAACATTTTGCAGAAACGGTTCGAAAAGTCCGCACGTCTTGTGGTCATCATAACGCACCATCTCGTAATGCTGCGACCGACCACTACGAGAACGGCCACTACTTTTCGCAGTTAAAAGTGACCCACTAACCTCAAATTTTATTAAATTCACCACAGCATTACGAGATGGTGCGTTATGATGACCACAAGACGTGCGGACTTTTCGAACCGTTTCTGCAAAATGTTCACCATATTTGTAGTGGATTTGTAGTGGATTTTCACAATTTCTATGCGTTGCTCGATCGTGTACTTCTCCATGACTAAACCTCAATACTTCCTGATGCCAGTTATTAAAGGTTAGTACGTTACGTCCGCTGCAAAAAAAATGGCGCGCAATTTAAAATGTCAGATCATTTTGAGACACCCTGTAGTTAACTTTAAATTATAATTTATATAAATAGTTTGTATAAAAAATACTTGCTCATTAAAAATCGATTTTTAACTAGCATAAATTCTCCTTTCATATTTTTATTTTATAAATATTCATGTGAATTATTATTTATAAAAATATTTACAATATTGATTATGAAATATTAAAAAAATTTATTTTACAATATTTGCATATGACCCGGAAAAGATTTTTTTTCCACATTAGCATGAGTAACATCGAAGTTTGTGCGAAAACGACCTTGCGGAAGTAAAATATTTTGAATTTTGAATTTTTATTATTTAGGCCTAAAGAAAGAGATTGAAGAGAAAAATTCTTTTGTCCTAATTTTTTCATCAAAAAATTCCTTGATGCCTGGACTATGAACGTTACAAGTTAAGACTGATTGCTAAAGGATTCAGTCAATTCAAGGGAATAGATCATTTTGAAATCTCGTCTGTGGTTAAATATGAATCTGTTAGAGCTATCTTAGCAAGCGAAACGTGATATGAAGTTAGAACAATTTGATATTAAGACAAACATTTCTTAACGGTCCACTTGAAGAGTTTATCTATATGGAGCAACCTCAAGGATACGAGGATGGAAAGGATCGCATCTGTCACTTGCAAATAGAGCTTTACGGATTCATATAAGCATCCAGAAACTGGAATACTGCTTTCAAAGAATTCACAATGAAACTGTCTAATGCAGTTGGATTCAGATTCATGTCTTTTTACAAGAGATGCCAATACAGAAAACTGGATGATTCTATGTTTGTATGTTGACGATAGACTAGTAGCATGCAAGAATGAGAAGTTGATAAAAGCTTTCATTTCCTCTTTGAAGAGAAAATTTGAAATCACATGTCATGAACCATCGTGTTAAATATGTAAGCATTGAAATTAGTTGTGATTGGAAATCGAAGACCATCTACATTAATCAGCAAGGATATATATTACGTATGCTTCGTCGATTTGAAATGGAAAATAGTAAACAGCAGCTTCACCACCAATAGATTGCTCAAGTTGTCGAGAGCAAATAGAAGAACAATGAGAAAAAGTTTTCTTATCGAGAAGCTGTAGGTAGTTTGAACCACTAGCGGATCCTGGGGGGTAGAGGTTTGAGATTAAAACCCCTCTTCAAAATGAAAAGAAATCAATTTTGATGAATTTCATTTAAAAAAACATGCCACCCATTTCTATTATAATTGAGTTTAGGGAGATGCTTTGTAGCTCTACTATATCGTTCTAGCTTTGTTATTTACAAAAGTTGAACAAGTGCTAATTCAGCGTGATATAAAACCAAATATTTTCGTCAACCCCTCCTCCCCATTATCGACGTCAGGATCCGCTAATGGTTTGAACTATGTTTCGTTAATATTAAGACCAGATATAACGTATGTTATCAATACTCTTGTTCGGTTTTCGAATAATCCATCTAATTTGCATTGGAAGGCAGTTAAACATGTTATGAGATATCTCAAAAGTACGATTAACATATCTCTATATTATAATGGAAAAGCAAAAGATGGACTGATTGATTTTTGTGACTCTGATTATACTGGGGATACAGTAGGAAGAAAATCAACATCTGGATATATATTTATTCTGTATTATGATGGACCGATATCATGATCATCGAGTCTACAACGAATCACAGCTCTTTCATCATGTGAAGCAGAGTACATATCCATTTCAGAAACGCTGAAGAAACTTTTGTGGCTACGACCTTTTCTAAAATCTCTTGTATTAAAACAAGAAAAAGGAACTAAAAGTGGACAACAGGCAGCCATAGCAATGTCAAGAAATCCGGAGTTTTATAAAAGGACAAAACATATTAGAGTTTGTTTCCATTGTATTACTTAAACAGGAACAAGAGGCAGGAAATGTATCTCTTGACTACGTCCCATCAGAAGGGAGAGGCTCATTTGCGCACAGTATAATTAGACACATTGTTATTGCGCACCGTGCTATTAGACACGTAGCAATTGCGTACAGTACAATTGGACACGTTGCTATTGCGCTTTGTTTAATTTGACACCGTTGTTTTTGGACACAACACATAGGTAGGGTGACCAACTAAGGGAAAAAGGGAGGAAATTCCTCCCTTTCAATCATATTCCTCCCTTCCTCCCTTTTATCATAAAAATCGCAGAAATTCCTCCCTTTTCAAAATTTTTTAATGAAAAAAGTGCATTAGGAACACAGAAAATGTTTTTAGTTTAGCTTTGTAATACAGATAATCGTTAGCCAATCAAAAACATTATGACAAAGATAGATGCCTTACAGTCATATATAACTTTCTCTTTTGTCTAGAAGAAGAACTATCTCCACTCCTTCAAGGCTCTCTCCAAGGCTGCGTTCCAAAACTCTACTCTATATGTCACATATACTATAGATAATAGAAATAGACAAAGACTTTCACTCAGAGTAGAGTTTTGGAACGCAGTCTAATATGTTATAAAACTCAGTTGGTTTCAAACAAAATAATCTCAAGTCTATCTTCACTTCACATCACTTAACGTAACCACTAAATAAAGGTAAAAAATAAAATAAAATAAAATAATCAATTTTGCAATTAATTATTCACATTAAATTAAAAAAATTTTAGAAAAAAAATTGGTTTTACATATACCATTCCATTTCATCATTTTCTTATCATGTCAAAAGTTGGCATAGAATCGACTGACACTAGCAGTAAAATCTCTAATTCAGAAAAATGCAGAAGTTTAAATGTGGATTTGTTGTCTAAGCCACAATACAAAATTTAGGCCTTTAATAAATGATAAGGATAAAGATTTCAGTAATTGTAGTGCTGTGGATTGTTTAACCTGTGGATCTCAGATAGTTGTAAAATGGAAAAGCAAAACTGCTCTAGACAAACATCTTGATCAGAAAAACACAGGACCCGTATGGAAAAAAATTATAAGAAAACTATTCAAAAAATTATTGGAACACTACTGCAAACAATACAGGAAAACTATTAAAACACTATTGAAACACTATTGAAAAATATTGGAATACTACAATAAACTTATTATAACACTATTGAAATCCTATTCGTGAAGTATAGTGTCATTCACTGTAGTATTTTCGTCGATAACTACTTAAACACTTATACTAAAACTATTTGTAAATTATTCAAGTGAAGGAGACACCAAGTTTCACCCAAGTTTTCCAAAAAATAAAATTTGAAAAAATATTCAATCTAAAGCTATTCACACACTGATTCTTTATATGTAGATGTCTAAGTCGACTCGGGTCAGGATTCAAAGATTTTGGTCCAAAATAATACTAAAGAACAACAGCTGATCTTAGCGTTATTTTACCGATTTTAATCCCTAAATTTTTGGATCCTGATTTGAGTCCACTTTGTACCTACATCATATTTGAAATTAGTGTGTCATAAGCTTTATTTTGAGTATTTTTATTTTGAGTATTTTTGTGTTGAAAAATTTGGGCGAACCGCCTACAGGTTGTTGGCGTTTGTATTTTTACATTTAAAGGACGAAGATGTAAGACTATAAATTAGATTTAAATTTATATTTATTGCACAAAAATGAAAATAATATATTATTATAATATAGTATATTGAGAAACAATATAAAATATAAAGGAAAATATAAAACAGGAAAATATAAAACATTTTAAATAATAAACACTTTAATAAAATAATTAAAATCGAAAGATGATTTTAATTCGTTGTTGGCGTTAGGCTGACGTTCGGCGTGCAGATCATTTATTGGTTGAAAAGCCTTCACGTGGCCAGTTTGCCTGTCAAATAATACTTTTATGTGTTATCTTAATTACTGGCGAAGAAAAGACTATTTTCAAAGTTAATAAAATAATCTTAATCTAGTATAAAAGAGGATGGACCATTTGGGCTGATTTTGACCTCCCATAAATTTCGTTCAAGTTCATGAAA
>CABEGB010000883.1:0-135000 GCA_901521435.1 Crematogaster levior | reverse complement strand
TAGTGTAAACAAATGTTTCTTTATTTTTGTTTTTTGTTTATAACATTATAAGACATATTTACTTATTTATATCAAAATAGATGTTTCTATTTTTATGTAATATTAAAAGATGTTTTTAATTTTTTTACGTATAGTCACAAGACTATATTTACTTTCTGTTTTGTTAAAGGAAAATTAATATATTATCGTATATTACAATATTATAATAAAATTTATATAACAAACATATTGTATAAGCAGGAGGGTCCATTTGGGACACAATTCTAGCCTCCTACAAATTTTGTTCAAACTCATAAAAAATCTATATCTTGAGTGATTGTATTCAAATTATTCAAGATATATATATTTCATGAACTTGAACGAAATTTATGGGAGGTCAAAATCAGCCCAAATGGTCCATCCTCTTTTATACTAGATTAAGATTATTTTATTAACTTTGAAAATAGTCTTTTCTTCGCCAGTAATTAAGATAACACATAAAAGTATTATTTGACAGGCAAACTGGCCACGTGAAGGCTTTTCAACCAATAAATGATCTGCGCGCCGAACGTCAGCCTAACGCCAACAACGAATTAAAATCATCTTTCGATTTTAATTATTTTATTAAAGTGTTTATTATTTAAAATGTTTTATATTTTCCTGTTTTATATTTTCCTTTATATTTTATATTGTTTCTCAATATACTATATTATAATAATATATTATTTTCATTTTTGTGCAATAAATATAAATTTAAATCTAATTTATAGTCTTACATCTTCGTCCTTTAAATGTAAAAATACAAACGCCAACAACCTGTAGGCGGTTCGCCCAAATTTTTCAACACAAAAATACTCAAAATAAAAATACTCAAAATAAAGCTTATGACACACTAATTTCAAATATGATGTAGGTACAAAGTGGACTCAAATCAGGATCCAAAAATTTAGGGATTAAAATCGGTAAAATAACGCTAAGATCAGCTGTTGTTCTTTAGTATTATTTTGGACCAAAATCTTTGAATCCTGACCCGAGTCGACTTAGACATCTACATATAAAGAATCAGTGTGTGAATAGCTTTAGATTGAATATTTTTTCAAATTTTATTTTTTGGAAAACTTGGGTGAAACTTGGTGTCTCCTTCACTTGAATAATTTACAAATAGTTTTAGTATAAGTGTTTAAGTAGTTATCGACGAAAATACTACAGTGAATGACACTATACTTCACGAATAGGATTTCAATAGTGTTATAATAAGTTTATTGTAGTATTCCAATATTTTTCAATAGTGTTTCAATAGTGTTTTAATAGTTTTCCTGTATTGTTCGCAGTAGTGTTCCAATAATTTTTTGAATAGTTTTCTTATAATTTTTTTCCATACGGGGAGTGTGGTACGCTCAGCTTCCAGTACAAAATCTTTAAATAATTTCTACAGAACATCAGATGAAGACTACAAAATTATAGCTACAGAAATGACCTTATCGTTTCACTGTTAAACATCATCACTCATTTAGATCTTCTGATTGTAACAACAAATTGGCAACGTTTTTATTTAAAGACTCAAATATCGCAAAAAGAATGTGCTGCGCTCGCACCAAAACGGAAGCTATAATAAAAGGTGTCTTGGCGAACTTTTCAGTGGAAGAGTTTCTTGAAGACTTGAGTCAAGATTCTGCGGCTTTTAGTATTGGAACGGATGGATCCAACCATGGATCAGAAAAATTGTTTCCAGTTGTCATCCAATATTTCAATAAGAATAAAGGATTGATTACTTTTTTGTTAGATTTTCAAAGTCTAAAAAATGAAACATCTGAGACAATAGCAGAGTACTTAAGAAATACAATGGTTAAGTACAAAATCGATACCAAATGTGTAGGATACTCGGCAGACAACACTAATACTAATTGGTAGACGTGAACAAAATGGTACTAATAATGTTTATCATCCTCTTAAGAATATTTTGGAGAAGGATATATTTGGTGTTGGATGCCCTGCTCATGTTGTGAACAATTGTGTTCATTTTGCTTTAGATGCTCTATCAGTTGATATTGAATCTAAAATTTGTAAGATCTATGAATACTTTTCTATATACACAGAATTAAAGAACTGAAAGAGTTTTGCAAATTTGTTGAAGTAAACTACCAAAAACTGTTGATGTTTTCGAAAACAAGGTGGTTGTCACTTTTTCCTATCGTTGAGAATATTTTAAAAATCTATCCAGCATTAAAATCTTACTTTCTATCGCAAGATCCAAAGAAATCATCAATTATTTTGATAAATTTTTTCGAAAATCCAATTAACGAGGCTTTTCTGTGGTTCATACATAGTCTTATGTCTGTATTCACACCCAGAATTAAATTGTTGGAAAAGCAGAAAAACAGTATTTTGGAATCTACAAAAATATTACGTGATTTAGAAGATATCATGCTTGCTAGGAAGGTCGATAGATTTATTCCTATTCAGATAAAAGTTATTTTAATTTAAAACAATATGATATGTGTGACCTTAATAGTTCTCTTATTTCTTTTGAAAACTTGTATTCAATTTTTCTTTAAGTAACTCTTTAAAAAAGTTACTCCGCTTGCTATATTTCAAATTCAGCATCTATTGTAAATAAAACTAGACAATAATTTTTTCACGACGCTTATTTTTTTCAATGCTATTAACACATTTATTCCCATCTAGGTAAGAAATATTTTAAAACACTGTGATGTAAACCGAAAAGCAGTTATTCAGGATAATATTGAAGCGGTATATGACAGAGCCTTTCAGTATATTAATAGTTGGCTAGAAAAGTTGGCGACTATTCAGGTTAGAAAATCTGTCATATCGGCGAAACACACACACGCACGCACGCACGCACGCACGCACGCACGCACGCACGCACGCACGCACGCACGCACGCACACACACTATCTTGCTTCACAGAGTAGAACGACGCTTTTTTCTGCTAGATTCTTTCGTTTTGAGCAAAAACACGTCGAATAAACCTATTTATCGATTCTTGAAGTAAGGAGCCTAAACTGTATAATTACCTATGTGTCCAAAAGCAACGATGTCCAATTGAACGGTGCGTAATTGCAACGTATCCAATTGTACTGTGCGCAAATGAAAGCCTTTCTCATCAAAACAACAGGTGGCTGATTTATTTATAAGAGTCTAATATAGAAAAAATTTCAACATACCTTGAAATATTGAATATAATGTGTTAAATAAAAGGAAGTTGGAAAAATATGTATTCAAGATGTTCTTAGTTGACTAGAGACTATGTAGATTTTTGCATTTTGGATACCTATCTAGTAACCTTGAACTACATTATACTCGGTAAAGAAACAGTAGACGACTTCAATCCAGCATAAATGAAGCAATTCAAAGCTTTATTTTACGTTTCGACCTATGGTTCAGGTTCTTATCAAAAATATGAGAGATGACTAGAGAATTAGTGCAATTACATCGTTGGAATAAGTACGCACGTCTGATGTCGGTGACATCGAAACAAAAAGTGATGATTGTTTCGATGTCACCGACATCAGACGTGCGTACTTATTCCAACGATGTAATTGCACTAATTCTCTAGTCATCTCTCATATTTTTGATAAGGACCTGAACCGTAGGTCGAAACGTAAAATAAAGCTTTGAATTGCTTCATTTATGCTGGATTGAAGTCTTCTACTGTTTCTTTACCTTAATTCTATTATCACCGGCAAAGAGAAGATTTTACTACTCTTGTTACATTATACTCGGTCCCCATCCTAGTCTTCACCGTTTCTATGGACTTGTTCGCACCTTAGACCATATAGATATGGACTGCGCATATCTCCACTTTTCGGCGTTTCCAGTGAAGCCATATTAACAGAAAGAGAGAGAGATTGTTTGACCGTGCATGTGACAAAGAAGAAAGAGTACTTGCTAGTACTTGCCTGCGTTGCCAAATGCTGCGTTGCATATACTCTGTACGAAGTAACTCTATTATAACCTTTCCAGACAGTGTAACAGAAGTTAGTACTAACGGGATATATTTCGTCATATATACAGGGTTGAGCAAAAGTCCGGAAACGGTCAAATATCTCGAAAAGGATCAACTATAGCGAAAAATATGTAAGTAGCAAAGTTGTAGGGCTTAATAAAATGTACCTAATAATAGCTAAAAATTTGACTTTGAGAGAAGGAGATCATATGAAGGTCAAATTGAATTTTTTTAATGGAACTGCCTACTTTTTATTGCATATTCTTATAGCTTATCTCGAGAGCTTTCCAAAACACTATAATAAAGTATTTTTTATTAAGTATTTTCCAAGTTATAAGACTTGAAATAATTTCTTAATTTTACATAAACTATAAAATATCTCGTAAAATATTCATCTTTCGATGACCTTACCTCAATAGTTTTATGCACAGACTAATGAGAGGAATCAATTGGTGTCAAAAAAACACATAGTTGTTTTTAAGAAAAAATATGTAATTGTTAGTTACAAATTACACATTTTTTCTTAAAAACAACTATGTGTTTTCTTGACACCAATTGATTCCTCTCATTATTCTGTGCATAAAAGTATTGAGGTAAGGTCATCGAAAGGTGAATATTTTACGAGATATTTTATAGTTTATGTAAAATTAAGAAATTATTTCAAGTCTTATAACTTGGAAAATACTTAATAAAAAATACTTTATTATAGTGTTTTGGAAAGCTCTCGAGATAAGCTATAAGAATATGCAATAAAAAGTAGGCAGTTCCATTAAAAAAATTCAATTATTGTAATTGTTGGTTATAAATTACACATTTTTTCTTAACCCCTTGACTACGGCAGACTTTGAGACGCACTGGCCGTACCATACGTCAGGAATTGAGTTACGATGTACACCGAGAACGGCGAACTTTTGGGTAGGAATGCATTTTTGTAAAAACATATTTCAATAATAGAAGGAAAAGCCAAACTGCGTTGAGCGTCTTTAGGCGCCCTTCGTGTCAGAAAGCCAACTGCGTCGAGCGTCTTTTTTTTTTTTTTGGTAACGAAGAGGAAACATTTTATATGTACCCTAGGAACCCTGGGGGGTGCCCTAGGGTTATGTGGGACTCTCCCGAGGGACAAGTCCCCCGGGCCTATCCACTAAAACCTCTCCGGGGTGCCTTTCCTTGGCCCATAGTGAGGGGGGGCAGGGTATCGCCTGTAAGCATTCGTCCTGCTCCCCCTCGGGCGTGACCACTGATGGCCTCTGCAGGGGGAGAGAGCAGGTACCCCTACCTCCCCACTGCCTCTATGGCAGAACCATAATGGGGAAGGTCCGGCACCCCGGAACCTTCCCCGCCCCCGATGTTAGTGGGGGCTAAGATCGGTCAGGAGCTGGGACCCCCCACTGAGGGAATGATTTCCCATACCCCCTAATCAGGAGGTGACGGGGGGAGAAGGACAAAAGCCCCTGCCCTCCCCTCTTGCGGGGACCCCCCCCCTGGCCGGGGAACAAGTTCCCCGGCCACTAGAGAGGAGGGCCCACTATTGTCACCCCCCGCTTTCGTTTTTCCCGACTTCCTCGCTTACAAGGGGGTCAGACCAGGGCGACACTCCCAAGACCGCCAAACGCTTGTCGCGCATCTTGCGCCAGCGATACCATCGCTCCTCGAGAGCATCGCACTCCTCCCAGGTAAGGCAGTCAGCGACTGACCAATCCAGGCCATCACCGGAGAATGAGGGCAACCTACTGGTCATGAGGTAGTATTTCCTCAGTACCTCAAATTCCCTGGCCTCTTCCGAATCCCCCGGAGGGTCAAAATCCCCCCGGGGGGAAGCCGCGGTATCTGGGGGCCCTTCCACGTTGGACCCACCAACCCGCTTCTCCACCGTGCTGGAGGGAAGGGGAGAAGGACTCCCCCCTCCTCCTTTCTCCTCCTCCACCATTATGGGGGACCCCAGTATCGGGGACCCTTCGGAGGAGAATTCCTCCAACGCGTCCGTCGAGTCGACGGAGGGCGCGTCCACCGAAGAGCCGGGGGAAAATCCCTCGACCGCCTCCACCAACGAGACGCCAACCGGCGACTCGATGGTGGGTACCACCTCCATAGCCTCCCCCCGGGGGGAATCCGTCCCAGAGGACGTCCCCGAAGGAAGGGGCACCGTCGCTGGGTCCCCAGGAGGAGAGGAGCCTCCCCCCTCCCGGACCCCTTCTTACGCCCCCCTTTAGAAGGGGGAACCCCCGGGTCCTTAGGGGGAGAAAAAACCTCCCCCCCTTCGGACCTCCCCGTCCTCCTTCTACGACCCCCCTTGCGGGGGGGAACCACCGGGCATGTGGGTCCACCGATCCGGTGGGACGCCACAAGCCCGGCCTCCGCACACGCCGGGCAATGTGCGGCCTTGGCCGCACACGCCCGGACCAAGTGCCCCTCGGCACCGCACCGGAGGCAACAAGTGCCCCGGTCGGTAGCCGAGGGGCAAAAACTCCTCAAATGCCCCCGCTGCAAGCAGCGGAAGCAACGGGCAGAGCCCGAAACCGCCGAGGAGGTCTGGGTGCCCACCGTCCGCGTGGGACACCCAGACCACCCTCTCCCCCTAACCACCGAGGCGTACGAAGTGCACGCCTCGGTGGCAGACCTCCGCTCCCCCATGACCTGGAGGAGCACCTCCATGACCCTCAGGGCAGCCGCCCAGAGGGCCGTCTCCGCAGTAGCCCTTTCGTGCGGGGCGCCTGCGTCGCACGCCCCGCACAGCCCGTCGTCCGATAACGACATAGGGGGGGGGGGCCGGACTGCGTCGAGCACCTATAGGCGCTCTCAGTATCACAAACGCAAAATTTCTAAGTGTCTATAGGCGCCCACAGTAGCCTAGGGGTTAAAAACAACTATGTGTTTTCTTGACACCAATTGATTTCTCTCATTATTCTGTGCATAAAAGTATTGAGGTAAGGTCATCGAAAGGTGAATATTTTACGAGATATTTTATAGTTTATGTAAAATTAAGAAATTATTTCAAGTCTTATAACTTGGAAAATACTTAATAAAAAATACTTTATTATAGTGTTTTGGAAAGCTCTTGAGATAAGCTACAAGAATATGCAATAAAAAGTAGGCAGTTCCATTTAAAAAATTCAATTTGACCTTCATATGATCTTCGTCCTCCACCCAAAGTCAAATTTTTAGCCATCATTAGGTACATTTTATTAAGCCCTACAACTTTGCTACTTACATATTTTTCGCTATAGTTGATCCTTTTCAAGATATTTGACCGTTTCCGGACTTTTGCCCAACCCTGTATATATATATGTATATACAGGGTGCGGCAGCAACTACTAACTTCCTTTTTTCAAAACTTAATAAAACCCATTGTATGAATCAGAACATTTTTATTTGTTTTTTATAAAGTAGGCGCATGCCTAAAGTTTTGTTTTACATAGTTTTGAAGATCAAATCAGGTAGGTGACGTCCCCCATTCTCCATACACTGAGTAAACCGATTTCTGGCGTTTGTCATGACTCTTGCCAGCATAGCAGGCGTTATGTTGGCAATTTCTTCCTGGATGTTGGTCTTCAAATCTTGTAGGGTCCTTGGACGGTTCACATAAACACGGGATTTCAAAAAACCCCATAGAAAAAAATCACAAGGGGCCAAATCGGGAGAGCGGGCCGGCCACTCCAAATCGCCTCTAATTAAGATGAGGCGCTCTGGGAAGTGTTATTTTTTTTTCCACGGCTAGATGAATTGGACTTAGGGGACATTTGGTTCCAACAAGATGGTGCAACGGCACACACTTCAAGAGCATCGATGGCTGTTTTGAGGGAACACTTCCCAGAGCGCTTCATCTCAATTAGGGGCGATTTGGAGTGGCCGGCCCGCTGTCCCGATTTGGCCCCTTGTGATTTTTTTCTATGGGGTTTTTTGAAATCCCGTGTTTATGTGAACCGTCCAAGGACCCTACAAGATTTGAAGACCAACATCCAGGAAGAAATTGCCAATATAACGCCTGCTATGCTGGCAAGAGTCATGACAAACGCCAGAAATCGGTTTACTCAGTGTAGAATGGACGGGGTGGAGAATGGGGGACGTCACCTACCTGATTTAATCTTCAAAACTATGTAAAACAAAACTTTAGGCATGCGCATACTTTATAAAAAACAAATAAAAATGTTCTGATTCATACAATGGGTTTTATTAAATTTTGAAAAAAGGAAGTTATGCTGCATATAGTTATGCCGCACCCTGTATATACACATATATCACTCACACATGCTGTCCTTGTCTCTCAATGTGGCTTCACCCCTCACTACCCAATACGTAGTCTATATCTATATGGTCTAAGGTTCGCACGTAGTTAAATCTATAGTGGAAGTATACAAGGTAAACCATTCCGTGGATGCGCAGGAGTGACCAATAAAAGCCGTGCTTTTTTTCGAACCTTTTGAGCAGCATTATATCGTTAGTTGCTTGGGTTGCTTGGCTACAATCGCTATAATTTTCAGATTATCGGGCACAGATGGCAGTTTCTTCAGTATAGAAAATTTAACCTTTGACAAATTGATCGACATTGTGTGTCGTCAATGTTCGATCCCTCGTAAAATAATTGTGTGTTTAGTGAGAACAAGAACTTATATTCGATTGCGCAGGCTCACATCTGCAAAAAAATACTGAAAGGCAGAGAAAGTGAAAAGTTAAGCACATGTGCAATAAGATTTAAAGTATATTTTTATAAACGATTGTGAAATAAAATGTTATTAAGTTAAAAAATGTTTAAATTGTTAAATTATTATTCGTAATTAAGTACATTAAGTTGGAAAGAAACCACAATTAATTTGTACTTGACTATTTCGGCATAGACTAAAATTACTTCCACACGGCTGGTTATTCAAGGCAGAACTTCATAAGTAGAAGTTTAAATATTACTTATATTAATTATTTATTTAAATTCAAGAGTTCGATTATGAATAAATGAAAAATTTTTACTTAAGTGGTTACTTAAAGACAGTCAGTAGTAACAATCTGAGCGTTTTAATTGCCACTATAAAAAGATACGACGCTTATTGGTCGATCGACAAAACTCTCTCCCCTCTTTAAATGCGCAATGGTTCATTTTGTATATTTCCACCATGGTTAATGTAGATATTGTCATACTTTGTAACCGTTATTCTTAAATATATTACGTGTCAATTTAGCTATCAAGTCTGTTATTATTAATCTATTTTCCTACCAAATAATACATAAAAATTTGAATAAACTGTTAGTTTGTTATCAAATTTTATCCAAAATGATAAATAATTTAATAGATATTTAATAAATAATTTAATTATAATAATTGAACCTAATTATGTATACAGATGTTTTGATGGAATATCTTTTTCAAAAGAATGTTTCATTTCTTAATGTATATAAAAGTGCTTATAAAAAATTGTTTTTTATTCTTATCCGTTATTTATTATTATTTTTTACATATTTAAAACTTATTAAAATCATGGAAGGAAAGATTTTTTTATAAACAAATACTTGAATGCTTTCGTCAAATAATGTTTAAGTATTTATACACAAAATGTCAATTAACATTATAGGTTGCATTATTTATGAGATTATGAATATATAATGAGAAAATAATCTTGTGTAATTATTTTTATATTTATACATACAGTTTTATTATTTTATTATTATTTTTATTATTTTTTTATTATTTTTTAATAAATATTTTAGCTTAATGAATAATTATATATATTTTTGATATAATGTTGAACTATTGCTTCCTTGATTATTTTATTTTATAGGTTTTCTTTCACGTGGTGCTTTTAACACTCTCGGCGAGTCGTTATTACAATTGGATCTCAGCAATAATGAATTATCTCACATGGAGGATGATGTTTTTACCGACATTCAACACTTGCTGTTTTTGAATATTTCTCATAATTCCCTCAGTCGCTTCAATAGTAATGTCTTTAAAGGTAAGATAATTATTTATTTTAGTAGTAATAGTAGTAGCAGTTCCACACAGCAATGGAGATCTATGGGATATACTGGAATTTATCCTGTAAATCCCAAATATATCTTGTTATCCATAAAATATTATTAGTATATTCCAATATTATATATACTGACGCTTTCGTAGAGAACATTTAAGGGAGATCTTGTTGAGATATATGCGGATTTTAAAAAGAAAATCAATACGACATCTTGAGAATATGTGCCAGACGTTATAATAAAAACAGTAGAGATGAAAGAAAATACTGATAAAAAGTATTACGAGTATCTTTATTAATTACTGGTTTTATATATATAATATATATTGTATACGTATATCATATTTATATACTTATTTATGGCTGTATTTGGTTTAGCAGTGATTTACACATATTATTATATATACAGGGTCCGCCAAAAGTACCGGGACGGTCTAATAACTTTTGAAAGAATTAAATTTTCAAAAATCGCCGAAACACGTGATTCGATTTTTCAAACAAGCTATCTTTTGAGGGGGGATTTCGGCCCCCCAACCTCAAGGGGGGTGGGGGGCTCGAGGGGGGCCAAAAATCTTAAATGGCAACATGGGTCGAGTGGGGGCTCGTTTGAAAGGTATTTTCGAGACGAATTCAGACCACTGGTCGTAGATGGCGCTGCGAGCGTTTTTCGCGTGGATATTTCATTTTTAAGCGTTTAGTCGTAGTAACGTTAAAAATTATGTAAATCGCCGAAATACGTGATTCGATTTTTCAAACAAGCTATCTTTTGAGGGGGGATTTCGGCCCCCCAACCTCAAGGGGGGTGGGGGGCTCGAGGGGGGCCAAAAATCTTAAATGGCAACATGGGTCGAGTGGGGGCTCGTTTGAAAAGTATTTTCGAGACGAATTCAGACCATTGGTCGTAGATGGCGCTGCGAGCGTTTTTCGCGTGGATATTTCATTTTTAAGCGTTTAGTCGTAGTAACGTTAAAAATTATGTAAATCGCCGAAATACGTGATTCGATTTTTCAAACAAGCTATCTTTTGAGGGGGGATTTCGGCCCCCCAACCTCAAGGGGGGTGGGGGGCTCGAGGGGGGCCAAAAATCTTAAATGGCAACATGGGTCGAGTGGGGGCTCGTTTGAAAGGTATGCAGGAAACTTTCGAGACGAATTCAGACCACTGGTCGTAGATGGCGCTGCCCTTCAGAGTCTTCAAAACTCTTCGTACTGTTTCCACGTTATTTCACGACTCCAAACCCTCTCTGGTGTTTGTGTGTGTGTGTGTGTGTGTCCTGCTCTCGGCATCACCGAGGATCAACGACGTGGACGTAGCAGGAAACCCCCTTCGGGGTGTTGGATTAAAGTGAGTAATCCCCTTGCCTCTCCCTTAAAGTATTAAATGGGCCATTTTTCATAGATGGCATTTTTCAAACTGGTATCCGTTTACTGTTTGGCAATATCCTAAACGTTCAACATCCTAAACAAGCCCCATTCTCTTCTTCATTAATATCTGCGTGCGTGTGGCGTAACTGGTAAAGGCGCAGCTTTCTGACCAAGAGGAGGTGTCATTCCTATAACTATTGTGACATTTTCATGCTTGACGAATCGCAATTTACTGTTTTTCATAAAGTATTGTCATACTTATTTCGTTTCGGCAGTCCATCGAGGCGACTTTATTGGTTTTAATTTGACAAAAAAATATTTTAGTTTATTTCTCATTTGTGAGTAATCATGGCACATCTTTCAGAAAGAGAGAGAGTATGTATTTTAATGATGAGAGGATGGGGTGACCGACAAAGATCGTATGATCAAGTGAAGACACTCTTCAATAATACTTTTCGTAATGAAGGTAACGGTATTTCTAAATCAACGGTTGAACGTACAATTAGGCGTTTCGAGGAAACTGGAACAAATAAAAATCGCGAAAAATCTGGAAGACCAAAAACGGAAACCGCAGAAGAGATGGCATTGGAAGTTGCACAAGCTTTCGTAGAGAATCCAAGACTTCTGTGAGTAGAGCATCGCAGGAACTTGAAATTACCGCAACTTCTGTTCGCAGGAATCTAAAATTTATCAAGTTTCATCCTTATAAAATTCACCTTATTCAAGAATTAAATGAAGATGCTTACGATTGCCGTAATGATTTTTGTGACATGATGATGACACGGATAGACCAGCAGCCTGATTTCTTGTTCCATATCGTTTTTTCAGATGAAGCAACCTTTACAGTCAACGGCGAAGTGAACCGTCAAAATTGTCGTTTTTGGACCGATGATAACCCTCATTGGGCTCTTGACGCCCACACGCAAAATCCTCAGAAACTGAACGTGTGGGCCGGGATTTATAATAATACTTTAATTGGGCCATTTTTCATAGATGGCAATTTGAATGCCGTTGTCTATGAAGAAATGCTAAGAAATCAAATAATACCATGTATAACTGACACAGCCGGTGACGATTTCTATAATGTATGGTTTCAACAGGATGGGGCCCCAGCGCATTACGGTGTAGAAGTACGCAACTATCTAAATGAGATATTTCCAAATCGATGGATTGGTAGAAGAGGAGCTATTGAGTGGCCACCAAGGTCACCCGATTTAACGCCGCTCGATTATTTCCTTTGGGGCTATCTAAAAAGTAAAGTTTATTACACAAAACCCGATAACCTGGAAGATCTTCAACAAAGGATTGTGCGAGAAGCGGCACTTATTTCTCCGAATATTATTAGAAAAGCTGTGGAGAATTTCTACACACGTTTAGGATATTGCCAAACAGTAAACGGATACCAGTTTGAGCATAAATTATGAATAGCCTCACACACACACACACACACACGCGCGCGCGCGCGCGCGCAAACACACCAGAGAGGGTTTGGAGTCGTGAAATACCGTGGAAGTGACGAACCATGGGGTCCTGATCTCTGATGTGACACGCACACACACTCACACACACGTGAGAGGCAAGGGGATTACTCACTTTAATCCAACACCCCGAAGGGATCAGTTTCCTGCTACGTCCACGTCGTTGATCCTCGGTGATGCCGAGAGCAGGACACACACACACACACACACACAAACACCAGAGAGGGTTTGGAGTCGTGAAATAACGTGGAAACAGTACGAAGAGTTTTGAAGACTCTGAAGGGCAGCGCCATCTACGACCAGTGGTCTGAATTTTGTCTCGAAAATACCTTTCAAACGAGCCCCCACTCGACCCATGTTGCCATTTAAGATTTTTGGCCCCCCTCGAGCCCCCCACCCCCCTTGAGGTTGGGGGGCCGAAATCCCCCCTCAAAAGATAGCTTGTTTGAAAAATCGAATCACGTATTTCGGCGATTTACATAATTTTTAACGTTACTACGACTAAACGCTTAAAAATGAAATATCCACGCGAAAAACGCTCGCAGCGCCATCTACGACCAGTGGTCTGAATTCGTCTCGAAAATACCTTTCAATTGGTAGAAGAGGAGCTATTGAGTGGCCACCAAGGTCACCCGATTTAACGCCGCTCGATTATTTCCTTTGGGGCTATCTAAAAAGTAAAGTTTATTACACAAAACCCGATAACCTGGAAGATCTTCAACAAAGGATTGTGCGAGAAGCGGCACTTATTTCTCCGAATATTATTAGAAAAGCTGTGGAGAATTTCTACACACGTTTAGGATATTGCCAAACAGTAAACGGATACCAGTTTGAGCATAAATTATGAATAGCCTCACACACACACACACGCGCGCGCGCGCGCGCAAACACACCAGAGAGGGTTTGGAGTCGTGAAATACCGTGGAAGTGACGAACCATGGGGTCCTGATCTCTGATGTGACACGCACACACACTCACACACACGTGAGAGGCAAGGGGATTACTCACTTTAATCCAACACCCCGAAGGGATCAGTTTCCTGCTACGTCCACGTCGTTGATCCTCGGTGATGCCGAGAGCAGGACACACACACACACACACAAACACCAGAGAGGGTTTGGAGTCGTGAAATAACGTGGAAACAGTACGAAGAGTTTTGAAGACTCTGAAGGGCAGCGCCATCTACGACCAGTGGTCTGAATTCGTCTCGAAAATACCTTTCAAACGAGCCCCCACTCGACCCATGTTGCCATTTAAGATTTTTGGCCCCCCTCGAGCCCCCCACCCCCCTTGAGGTTGGGGGGCCGAAATCCCCCCTCAAAAGATAGCTTGTTTGAAAAATCGAATCACGTATTTCGGCGATTTACATAATTTTTAACGTTACTACGACTAAACGCTTAAAAATGAAATATCCACGCGAAAAACGCTCGCAGCGCCATCTACGACCAGTGGTCTGAATTCGTCTCGAAAATACCTTTCAAACGAGCCCCACTCGACCCATGTTGCCATTTAAGATTTTTGGCCCCCATCGTGCCCCCCACCCCCCTTGAGGTTGGGGGGCCGAAATCCCCCCTCAAAAGATAGCTTGTTTGAAAAATCGAATCACGTATTTCGGCGATTTACATAATTTTTAACGTTACTACGACTAAACGCTTAAAAATGAAATATCCACGCGAAAAACGCTCGCAGCGCCATCTACGACCAGTGGTCTGAATTCGTCTCGAAAATACCTTTCAAACGAGCCCCCACTCGACCCATGTTGCCATTTAAGATTTTTGGCCCCCATCGTGCCCCCCACCCCCCTTGAGGTTGGGGGGCCGAAATCCCCCCTCAAAAGATAGCTTGTTTGAAAAATCGAATCACGTGTTTCGGCGATTTTTGAAAATTTAATTCTTTCAAAAGTTATTAGACCGTCCCGGTACTTTTGGCGGACCCTGTATATATATATATATATATATATATATATATATGTATACACACACACATAGTAACATCTTTCATAGTCATTTATATCTATATATATTTTTTAAATTTTTTATTTATTGTTCATAGTCCTTGCTCTCGGCTCTTAGATATACGGTTCTCGAATTTCGAGTGCTTTATGAGCGAAAGACAAGGATGTAAAATTGCGCCCGCGCGTCAAAAAGAACGTTTCAGTGTTCACACTTTTTGAACTAGTGCAGGCAGTGCAGCGAAAAAGAATAAACCTTATATGTAAACATACATACACGCACACACATGCATGTACGCACGCAGCTCTATCTATCACAATAACGTTGAACTAATCTACTGCTCTGTATTATCTTTATACCTCGATTTCATCTGCATCGTGACTCTGCAATGATTTTTTGGAGTGTATTCTTTTACTAAGCATCTAAATTTATTTCGGAAAGTTTACTAATGTTTCTTCATAGATTCCTCAAGTGGCGCTAGTCTCATTTCATATGTGCAAACTGTAAAACTTTTATATTAAGCACATATTGTTATGAGCTGGATGCTAAGAGTCGATTAAAAAAACTGTATTTTTACAATTTTTTTCATTTTTCGAATTAAATTCGACCAACGCCACCTCTGTTACTTTGTATACTTTAATCATGGAGAAGCATTTGTTATTCCATTTAACTAATAAAGAGTATTTTCCGTACAAATAAAAAATTGCTTCAATCGGTAAAAAAACAGCATTTAGGATCCCCTTAAAATTTTCCTTGCTGCCGAGGCTTATATTCATTTTCTTCCCGAGCTTTCCTTGCTAGATACAAGTTGACTCTGGTTGAATCAAAGACCGATCAAATTTCGTATATTATGTATTAAATAAATTAGAAAATTATGAGAGTACAATCTTTTTTCTGTATTATGTACTAATTATAATTTTCGTGAAAATTGCAAAAAGATTGTTACACTACTCTTTCTTTTTTAACCTAATGTATTTGGTACTTTTTCTGTAGCAACTTTTCTCTGTAACAACAATGCAAATACATATGTTTAATATAAATTTACAAATTTCTATTTGATTTGATTAATTTATATACAGGGTGTCCCATTATAAAACATCCACGCAAATTACTCCGAAGATAAGGGTGATAGCAAAAAATGACCTTAACAAACGTTGTAGGATTAAAAGGGGGCCAACTGAGGGTGACCTTGACTTTGATCTCGCAGTTGATTTTCAAGGTCATTTGAAGGTCAGAGTAATTTTTTTAAATGGAAACCCCTATTTTTGACACCGGATTCGAAAAGAGCGGAAAATTTTACGTCAGAAATGATATTTTAAATTTTTTTTGTGTGACCTTGAGAAGATCAAATGAGGGTCAAATGTTGAAAAACTGCTTGCTGATTGTTTATTTAAATTTATAGGCGAAATAAACGTTATAAAAATACCTTTAGCAGGTAGATCAAGCTCAAATGTGCCAACGATCGTGACCATTTTGACCTTGAGGTCAATTTTCAAGGTCATTTAAAGGTCAGAGAGATTTTTATAAACTCTTATTTTTGACACCGGATTCGAAAAGAGCGGAAAATTTTACGTCAGAAAAAATATTTTAAAGTTTGTTGGTGTGACCTTGAATAGATCAATTCAAGGTTAAATATTCAACAAGCACTCAAAAGCTGTTGCTTACATGTGCTAACCTTACTTTAGCTTTAAAACCAGTAAGTATTGTAGGTTGTAGGCATCGAAGGGAGCCAATTAAGAGTGACTTCGACTTTGACCTTGATTTTCAAAATTATTTAAAAGTCTTTGTTTGTGGAAATAGGAACTCTTATTTTTGACCACGGATTCTGAAAGAGCACAAAATTCTGCGTTCAGGTGTGTGACCTTTACTAGTTAATTAAATTAATGTTAATTAAGTTAATTGACATTAACTTAATTAACATTAACTTAATTAAGATCAAGTGTTTAAAACTTCATTATTTTTATGGTAAGGCAAGTTTGTCGATGATCCGGTCATTTAAGGCAAGATCGAAGATGACTCGGCCATTTAAGGCAAGATCGAAGATGACTCGGCCATTTAAGGCAAGGTCAGAGATGACCCGGCCAGTTAAGGCAAGATCGAAGATGACTCGGCCATTTAAGGCAAGATCGAAGATGACTCGGCCATTTAAGGCAAGGTCAGAGATGACCCGGCCAGTTAAGGCAAGATCGAAGATGACTCGGCCATTTAAGGCAAGATCGAAGATGACTCGGCCATTTAAGGCAAGATCGAAGATGACTCGGCCATTTAAGGCAAGGTCAGAGATGACCCGGCCAGTTAAGGGGGGATTCTAGTGTAACAGGCCAAAAAATAAGCGATTTTTAAGATTTTTTTTCTAGAAAACTATTAATGATAACCAAATAAAACTTTTTGGGATAAAAAGAGACCTTCTTAAGGTATCAAAAAATTTTAATTATTTTCAGTTTGCATTATTTAATTTCAATATATAATAAATAATCTGGACCCCTCTCTGAAATTTTCCGTCCATTGGCGGGCGTTGTAATGTTCCTCCCGGTTATCTGAAAGCAAAAAGCGAAATATTTTCTTAAAGTTAGATATTTTCCGCTAGTATTATACCTCCCTAACAAAGAAAAAATAATAAATTAAAAAAGTTGTAGCGTTTTAAAAAAAATGTTTTTATTTTTAATATAAATTTGATCATATATTGATCAAAAAATGTTATAAATAAGTGCAATAAAAATAAAATGATAGGTATAGTACCTAAAGAAATTTATAATGAATTGAACAAAACTTGACCAAAGTTGATCGGTTTATTAGTTCTCAAGTTATCACGCCCGCCAACTTGAAAAACATGGTTTTGAGAAAAACGCGTTTAAAGTTTTAGATAAAGTTTCACGATACTTACCGCTGAAAAATCGACTTGAACGTTTATTCTGCTATTCCGGCCCCATACATTAAACCTTCTTCTTCTTCAAAAAAGTCTTGTAATACCGTTTTCTCCATTCTTCTGGCTGTACGAGCCTCTTTCGTGCTTTCTAAGCTACGCCGGTCTGCATTCAATAGTCGTTTGTCATTATGATATTCGGCAAATGTTTTGCTCTGTTGTCCAATAATAATGCCCATTGTTTCCATCATTTTTAATATTGGAAAAAAACCTTCATTAAATATTGCGGTAGCCAGATAAGCAGCAATTTCTATAGTCTTCGAACCACAGTGGAGATGTTTCGGAGCTAGACGCCAAATGCATGCGTTAAAACTTTCATTACAATTTTGAGTGTATCCACCTAAACATCTTTGTAATAATTCATCTTTGGACAGATCTTCATAAATTGGCAACAGATGATCTTGAACACTTTTATGAAAAGCAGGCTGATGCTCAAATTCGTCAAGTTTTCCAGTCGCTTCTGCAACTCGCCACTTACACCAGCTTTCAGCTCCCGGTGGACAATATTGATGTTGCGGATTTTCTTCTGTCGAACACATATGATAATAAGTAGCCATTATGGCTTTCTTCATATCACTTACGGAATCTGAATGCCTTCTTATCGCCAATCCATAATATTTTGTTAATTTTTTTATAAGTGCGTCTGTCAATTTTCCTTTTCCTCCAAGTTTCGCTACTTTTTTAATATTTCTCAATCGAGTACCCATTCGTTTTTCAACGTGTCCGACACATTCACTTTTTTTTAATATTACATCTTGGCCATAAGGTTGTAAATCCAGAAGTGCTCTGAAAGTTTTCGAATCACCATCACCGACATAATTAATATATTTTACACCAAATTTTTCTTCCGATCTTAAAAACATTTCTTGCATTGAATCCACCTCCATTTTTCCAGCTGATCCAGAATGATTAATGGTGCATGTTTCTTCATGAGTCTCGAGCCATTCAAAATATTCCGGAGTATTCTTTTTATTTTTCCAAAATGTGCAAGATTGGCAGTAACTGCTTTTTACAACAAGGTCAATTATTTTTCCAGTGTTTAGTCTTATAAGCGTTAAAACAGATCCCGTTTCGAACGCTCGTGACAGCTCGCCGGATTCGGGGTTCGATGGGCCGGTCGAAATAACGTGGACGCGTGAGAATTTGGATAGAATAATGCTTTATTCGTTAAATATGATTAAGTACAACACGCGGAAGATGATGGTATTTACAATGACGCTTGATGAAATATAATACAATGAGTGAGAAAAACGCGGAGTATAACGGTCGGCGGTGACCGTGCGGTGTGTCCACAGCGTGTGGACCGTACGGTAGTGCCGGTATCGCTCGGTGCGTGCGATAGCGCGGTGAATCGGTGGTAGCGGCGCGATCACGCGAGAAGCGCGTGACTCGGTGTGACGCGGTGACGCGTATCGATGGCCGTCGGGTTTGAAGGCCCGCGCGTTTCGGTATTCGATCGCCGTATCAATGGCGGGTCGCGGTGCGGTACTGGTGTCCGTATATCGCGGCGCGGAGATACGGATTTCGCGGATCGTGACGGGAGGAGGCACTCGGACCGAGAACGCTCGGCGGTAACGGAGAACACTCCACTACGCTCTGATCGAGGCCTTTGCGGGAGAGGCACGGGTGGTGTGTGCTAGTCCAGGAGCCGAGAGACCTCGGCGGAGACAGAGTACGCTCTACCCCCGGTCCTGTGTAAGCTCGGAAAGGATTCTGCACAGAGGTGACGGCCGAGAATTCTCGGCGGAGACGGAGTACGCTCCACCCCACGCGTTCGGTTCGGTACAGTCGGTGATTGCTAGGAGGCAGCAATCGAGAACTCTCGGTGGAAGCGGAGAACGCTCAACTTCCTGGCTTTGCTGCTCTAGGATACGGTTCAGGTGGCTAGCTCGCTTCGGTTTAGTGCGTCTGCTTGTTAGCTCCGGAATCGGTATCTCGTTAATTGTGAGCGGCTTTTTATACCCCGAGAATCCTAATTACTCGGGGTGGGAGTTATCCCCGCCAACGGTCGGTACGTGCCGAGTTTTCGGAGCGGGGAAATCGGTTTCGGCGTTTTCGGCTCGCTCGTCGCTCGGCTTTTTCCGACGCCGTTCGGTTCTGACGCGAGGCCGTTGGCATCGAGCGTCATTTGTAATGAAGCTTTTAAAAAATAATGTGGGGCGCACCGCGCCCCTCTCTGCCGTCTGGTCGGGTGTACGGACCGGCAGTACGATGTCTTTTTAGGGGCATCGTTACTGCGTTGTCACACCAAATAATGACGAAAAGCCACGCTTTTTCCACGTTCCATCACCAGAAACTGTGAAATTTATAGCTGGATTTTCTTTCTGTGAAATTAATTCCTTTTCTTCTTCTACTGCTTTGCGACATAACGCATGGAAAACTGCATTTGCTGCAGTGTGAATATTTTCTATAGCAGCGTAATATACAGAAACATTCAATCCTTTACATATATCCATAAGACCACAGAAAATATTAATACCTTCTCTACAAATTCCCAACAATCTCATAACAAATACTATTCTTCGATTGATTTCATAGGCATTATTTACAAAAGGACCTGAGTCAATTTTTCTTATACCATATGAGCATGTAATGGCAATTTTAAAACCCAATCCACGATTTCTCGTTTCAGCTAAACTTATATCTTTTTTACATTCTTTACAAATTAACATTTGTGAAAGAGCGCTGAAAACGGTAAAGATTTCGATGAATCTGTAGCCATGAGTTTGATTTATAAGAAAATCACAATCCGTAGATTTCAGTTTTTTTGCAGCAGACGACGTTGCTTCAGTTTCCTCTTCTAATGTATGCTGATTTCCTTGGAAACGTTTTCTTCGCGGTTTTGCTGCACGAAAATTTCCAAATTTATCACCTTTGCGAGGCATCTTTCTACTTTTTACGTTAGACACGTCTGTATCGGTCGAAAGGTGAAACGATACTGAGGAACTGCCTACAGTAGCCTGTACAAACCTGTTTCACACACATACACAAACGTGTTTGTGTTTGAATAGAAAAATACTTTCAAAAGATCACAAACATAACAATAGCCGACCCTAAATATAGATCCGTTAGGCTCTTGTACCTACCGCCCTACCGGTCGACTGCCTGCTGCTTGGAACTCTGACACGTCTCACTAAACAGAGCTATAACTTCTTTATTTTTGCGAATTCGACTTTAAAACTGTAGGAGCGTATTTTTAAGATGTTATACTTTTAATTTATGCAAAAAACAAAAATTCGATTTTTTTTACCCGTTACACTAGAATCCCCCCTTAAGGCAAGATCGAAGATGACTCGGCCATTTAAGGCAAGGTCAGAGATGACTCGGCCAGTTAAGGCAAGATCGAAGATGACTCGGCCATTTAAGGCAAGATCGAAGATGACTCGGCCATTTAAGGCAAGGTCAGAGATGACCCGGCCAGTTAAGGCAAGGTCGGGGATGACCCGGCCAGTTAAGGCAAGATCGGGGATAAGTCTAGACAGTTGAAAAAACATTGAAAATTCCACGCTTACATGTGCATTTAGTCATAGAGTCCAAGTGTTTCAGTCACCATTTAATGAAGAAAATGCTCAAAAGTTTCACCATTTACTTGTTGACAATATTCTATTCTTCTTTCAAAGTTCCTAATAGTATTTAATAATACTTGACGTGGAATATTTAAGCAGGCTTGCGTAACCCTTTGAATCATGTCAGCTCTTGTAGTTGGTCTGTTGCGGTAGACTGTATTTTTTAGATAGCCCCATAAATAAAAGTCTGGAGATGTCAGATCTGGAGATCTTGGTGGCCATGCTATAGGGCCTCCTCTACCAATCCATCGGTTGTTGAACCTTTCGTTAAGAAAATCTCTGACAATTCTGGCATAATGTGGAGGAGCGCCATCTTGTTGTAGCCACATCCTGGCTCTTGTATGAAGATCAACGTTTTCTAGCAAAAGTGGAAGTTCCTCTCTGAGCAACTGTAAATAAGTGTGTTGAGTTACGTTACCTTCAAAAAAATAAGGTCCAATTAGATATCCGTTTACAATGCCACACCATACTGTTACACTCCAGCGATGCTGATGATCAACTTCTTGCATCCAATGAGGATTAACAGGAGACCAATAGTGGCAATTATGGCGATTCAACATACCAGTACTCTCAAATGTAGTCTCATCACTAAAAAGAACATTGTTGAAGAAATTTTCATCATCAGTAATTTGTTGCGTTGCCCATTGGCAAAATGTTATTCTCCGTCGATGATCTTCCTCAGTTAAAGCTTGATTTAAAGAAATGTGATAAGGATGATAACGCGCAAGTCGTAAATATCTACTGGCCGTAGATCTTGGAATGCCCATTGTTAACTCGATTTCGCGTAAACTGACGTGAACATTTAAATGTACCATGGCTAGAACAGCAATAAAGCGAGGATTATATTCATAATCGTGTTCATTCAGTGCCCTCTTTCTTCGAACAAAAATTCCTTGTCGACCGCGTAGTTCAATGTCACGTATTACCGTATGATTAGGATGTTGTTTTTGAGGGAATCGAGCACGATACAGTCTTGCTGCCTCTCGATAGTTTCGTCGACATTCTCCTAAAATAAGAAGAATGTCAATAATTTCATTAACAGTGTAGTCAGGCATTTTTTTAACGATAATAATGATCGCAAAAAAGAGTTTCAAATGTATGAGAACATTTTTCAACATACGACAAAATAAATTAGATGTTATTATATGTACCTACTATCAAGCGACGGTCAATATTGGACGGTATTGGACGGTCAGGACAAGAATAAGAATAAGAGATTTCAGACTTACATATATGGTACACAACACATGTAAGTGAGGTACAATTTTTTAACAAGAAAAAATTTAATTTTTGTTGCCGGTATAAGTATGTACAATTTAAAAACAATTTTAAGAACGTTCATCAGTTAATCGATTTGCGCTCAAAATGCTTTAAACTCTTAAAAATTATGTCGGATACACCACTTTGAACTTCAATAATTCAAAAACGGCAATTGCTAATAATCCTTGTTTCTTTAAATGTTATTTCTAGCATTATCCTGCACTGTATCCTAGTTTTTTAAAAAAATCGAGCAAGTATTATTGTCGCTACGAATTGATAAATCACTTGAGCACACGTTTTTCCTATATCTTACGTGTTAAAAGCTACAACTTTAAAAATTGATAACTCGAATTCGGTATTGCTATTACCCTTATTTTCGGAGTAATTTGCGTGGTGGTTTTAAAGCTAAAGTAAGGTTAGCACATGTAAGCAACAGCTTTTGAGTGCTTGTTGAATATTTAACCTTGAATTGATCTATTCAAGGTCACACCAACAAACTTTAAAATATTTTTTCTGACGTAAAATTTTCCGCTCTTTTCGAATCCGGTGTCAAAAATAAGAGTTTATAAAAATCTCTCTGACCTTTAAATGACCTTGAAAATTGACCTCAAGGTCAAAATGGTCACGATCGTTGGCACATTTGAGCTTGATCTACCTGCTAAAGGTATTTTTATAACGTTTATTTCGCCTATAAATTTAAATAAACAATCAGCAAGCAGTTTTTCAACATTTGACCCTCATTTGATCTTCTCAAGGTCACACAAAAAAATTTAAAATATCATTTCTGACGTAAAATTTTCCGCTCTTTTCGAATCCGGTGTCAAAAATAGGGGTTTCCATTTAAAAAAATTACTCTGACCTTCAAATGACCTTGAAAATCAACTGCGAGATCAAAGTCAAGGTCACCCTCAGTTGGCCCCCTTTTAATCCTACAACGTTTGTTAAGGTCATTTTTTGCTATCACCCTTATCTTCGGAGTAATTTGCGTGGATGTTTTATAATGGGACACCCTGTATATATATATATATATATATATATATATACACTCACCCGCAAAAAAAACGGGCCACTAAATTTTAACAAAATTTTTTAACATCTTTCAATGGCGACAACTCATCGAAAAATCATCGTATTCAGATGAAATAAAGCTTAAATTAAAGCTTGAACATTTCTCTTGAAATTCCAACAAACAAAAATTGAATTACAACAAAATTGACAAAATGGCAGACATTGAAGGTAGACATGGAAAAATGGGGAAAAAAAATTTTTTTTTGCAGATTTTACAAAAAGTGTTATTCATTTTGTAACATTTTGTTCAAAACGCTATAACTTTTTCAAAAAAGGTCGTAGAAAAATTTTAAAAATATGGATTTGTTTGGAAATGAATGAGCTTTAAAACGCATACGTTTTGATATCAATCAGTCAACTCTTCTGAGCCATGCAATAGTTTAAAAAAAATTTTTTTTCCCCATTTTTCCATGTCTACCTTCAATGTCTGCCATTTTGTCAATTTTGTTGTAATTCAATTTTTGTTTGTTGGAATTTCAAGAGAAATGTTCAAGCTTTAATTTAAGCTTTATTTCATCTGAATACGATGATTTTTCGATGAGTTGTCGCCATTGAAAGATGTTAAAAAATTTTGTTAAAATTTAGTGGCCCGTTTTTTTTGCGGGTGAGTGTATATATTGTATATATATTTGTAGATAGATTTACAAACAATAGACAAATATGTATTGCATATAAATAGTAATCAAATTATTAAATAAAAATTAATGAATTTATTAGTAAATTATTATATAAACATCTTAAAATGCTGCAACGAGAATATCTTTCCAATGTTTTTCCATTTATTATTTCTTTAAGCTTCAAATCTAACGTTTTATATTGCATTTAGAGAACTTTTTTAAAGGAAAATATAAGGTGTAGTAAAAAGAAATCCATTATTTTTGCATTAAATTGAAGGCTTTATTTAGCATAGTTAGAATGATCCGATTTAGGTCAAATATGCACCGTTTTGTTCGATAACTTGTTGCCATTTTGAAGGTAATTTCATTATGTCTCTCTCATAGAAATCCTCGTCCCTATTGGCAAAAAACTGGGACAGTCGATTTTCACAAACTTCTCTTGAGGCAAATTTTTCACCAGCAAAATCATTTGCCATAGACAGGAACAGGTGGTAATCACTTGGTGCCAGGTCCGGACTATAAGGTGGATGCATAAGAACTTCCCAACCAAGCTCCTTCTGGCGGAGCTTCTGGCGAGTCACTATCAATGTGTGTGGCCTGGCGTTGTCCTGATGGAACACAATTCCTCTCCTATTGGCCAAAGCTGGCCGCTTCTGGACGATTGCTTCCTTTAGACGGTCCAATTGTTGACAGTACAGGTCCGAATTAAGAGTTTGACCATAGGGGAGCAGCTCATAGTAGATGATTCCCTGCCAATCCCACCAAACACACATCAAAACCTTCCTGACCGTCAATCCTGGCTTGGCCACCGCTTTGCACCGGCTCACCGCGATTCGACCACGACCGTTTTTGCTTGACGTTGTCGTAAGTGACCCACTTTTCATCACCAGTAACCATCTGCTTCAGAAATGGGTCGATTTTGTTGCGATTCAGCAGTGATTCGCAGATGGAAATTCGGTCCATGAGGTTTTTTTGCGTTAACTCGTGTGGCACCCATACATCGAGCTTCTTTTTGTATCCAGCCTTATTTAAGTGGTTTCAAACGGTTTTTTGTGCAATGTTTAACTCCTAGGCAATCGAAACAGTGCTTACATGACGGTCGGACTCGACGATTTCCATTATTTTATCGACATTTTCGACAATTGGCCTTCCAGAGCGTGGTGCATCTTTGACATCAAAATTACCGGAACGGAATCGATGAAACCAAAATTGCGCGTGATTGATTGTTACAGTATCAGGACCATAAACACTATTCACATTTTCAGCCGCCTGGCTTGCGTTTTCGCCTTTATCGAAGAAAAACTGTAAAATATGGCGTATTTTCTCTTTGCTGGTGTCCATCTTTGACGCGCGCTCAAACAATACTGAGTCAAGCAATCACAAAACTGTCTGAGAAGTTTTTTAGTACGAAATCTTATCTTTCTAACACCATTTAGCGTAACCCGATCGCACTTATACAACGCGAGATTACTAAAGCCAGATTACTAAAGCCATCTATTGGAAAAATAATGGATTTCTTTTTACTACACCTAATACTATACCTAATATAAAGATTATGACTGCTCTTGTTGAATACAACTAATAACTGATTACGTTCCGCATATATTACGTACTGAATAAATTTTAAAATTATAACGAGGTACAACTTCTGTCGTTATAACTTTGTTGAAAATTACGAAAATATGTTTTCACTATTCTTTCTTTCTTAAAAGCGCTTAAAGAAATTAAATCTATTATATTTATAATTAAATGTGTAATATCTATAATATTGATATGTTTAATTAAATTTTCCTGTTATTGATAAGGTTTAGTGACATGCAAAATAGTATTTAATCATTTCTTATAACTTGTACAATAATATATTTGATATATTCTCCATAATAACTTTTTATAACAATAAACGCACATATATTTTCACTATAAATTCATTAATTATTTGATGATTTGATTATAATATGTATTTGTAGATGGTAAAATTTCCTGGTAAAAAGACAGGCAGGTATTTATATGTTTATGATGGATATATTTACCACAAAGATAAACGGTACGACTATATCTATCGATGCAATAAGAGCCGTAATTTTAAATGTTAAGGAAGACTTCAACAAGAAGAAGGTGATACGTATACTTTGAAGTTTGAACATGATCATCCACTAGATCCAAATATATCAGAAACATTAAAAATGAAAAGAGAAATGAAAGACATGTGTGAAAATAGAGATATGAATAACAAAGATATTTTTGATCATGTATCTCGAAATTATCCGACAGCAGTTGTATCATTAACATACAATATAATGAGATCGCCTCTTTATCGAGAGAAAATAAAACATCGATCATCTTTACCAACAAATTTCTTAAGTTTGCAAACACAACTTGAAACTTATGAACCTTTAAAAAATATTTATAAAAATCATGCAATATCAGCAAATGAAGAAATAGCTCTTATATTTAGCACAGATGGACTATTAAAAGAATTAGCTTTTTCTTACAGAAATATTTTTAGGAATACTTTGTATAAATAAATATTGTGCGTGCGTGCGTGTGTGCATGCGCGTGAGTGCGTACGCACACACAATATTCCTTGTCCTGTATAATACATGTGTTTGTTAGTATTTGATGCTCCACATTTATATTTTCTCTCTTTACAGCCTTTCCATAAAAACTACAATTTTATTGACTATTCATTTCTCGGACCGACTTCTCGGATCGTGGACACTGGACTTTACACCATGGTGTTATCGTTGAGGTTCAGTAACATATCAGAGTAAGAAATATACAAAAATAATAATTATAAATGTTTTTACTCACCTGCACTTTATATGCACTTTATATGCAGTTGTTGACTTGATTACCTTTTTTTTTTTTTTTTGACGATGTGGAAACCTTTTAAAGGTACCCCTGGGGTTCGGGGGAACCCCAGGGGTTATGTGGGAGTCATCGGCAAAGCATAAAGCCTTGCCGGCATACCCACTAAAACCACACCGGGTCCAACGTACCTAGCCCTTAATGAGAGAGGGAGAGGAATCGCCTAAGGGCATGCTTCTCTCCCCCTCTCGGGCTGGCCCGCACGGGCGAGTCCGTACAGGCCTCTTCCCGCAATTTGGAGGAGGAGCCGTGACCAGCGGCTCCTCCTCCACCACACTGGGGGGGATCGGCGCGACCGAGAGCCCCCGCTCTCGGCCGGCCGATGATGGTCCCCCCCAATCCCCCCCCAGATGTTAGGAGGGGGGAGAGAAAACACAAGTGCCCCCCGATGTTGTGGGGGGCTAAGAGAGTGACTGGGTGAAGCCCAGTCACCTCTTCTTTTTACTTTGCTTGACCCCCCCGAACTTTGAGGGGGGGTCCATGGAAGGGGATGCAGAGGATGTGGGGGTCGCGAAGATAGGCCTATACGTAGCACGGAACCTCTCCGCGATCTCCAGGGCGAGCGCCTCGTTCTCAGCCCTTATCCTCTCAGCCGCACGCCTCTTCCTCTCCTTCTTACTCAGCCTACAAAGGCTGACTTCGGGGCGGAGGCGGGTCAACTTGGGGTCCTCCTCAGGATCCCCCGCCTCCGCCCCAACTACCTTCACATTCATCGGGAGGATCGGAACCTCCCTTTGAGGAGGAGCCACAGCTAATGGAGGCCCATTATTGGGCCCCTTAACTTTCATTATATCTGGAGGAGGGGAAGAAGGACTTTCCCCTCCGTAACCTCCTTCCTTTCTTCCCCAATCAGGGGGCGGGAAGGACCCTCCTCCCCTTCAAAGCCAGCCACCGAGCCAGCAGGGAGAATGCCCCCCCTTTTTTTTGGTAAGGATCGGGAAATCCTATTTACGGATACCCGCGGGCCATGGGCTATGGAGGCACCATAAACCCACGGGTTATGTGGGACTCCTTGCACGGAGGGCAAATACCCCTACCCGTGCGAGACTACCCACTAAAACCCCACTCGGTGGCCTTCCCGGACCCCATAATGGGGGGGCCAGGCATCACCATATGGTATTCTTCTGGCCCCCCTCCGGGGTGTGACCCTTGCGGGTCCCATCACGTTTAATAGGGGAGAGCCGGCCACCACCAACTCTCCCCCCCTAACCCGAGGGACGCCGTTGTGCAAGGTGGGCCTCAAACCACCCTTAGAGCACAACGCCGTCCCCCCTATGACCCATCTTGCCTGGGAGGGGGGCTAGTCCTCCCGCCCAGGCCGGACCTCCATCCTTGTCAGGCCTGGACAGAACCAGGCCGTTCAAGGAGTGAGGGCCCTTACCACCGCCGCCCCGGCCCCGCCTCGGAAACGTCCGAGCGGCCCAGGGCGGCCCGGCCCGGTGGGCCCGGGAGTTCCGGAACCCACCGGCCCGTCATTCACCACCCCGGGAAGGAGAAGGTGTGAAACCCCACTCCTGCCCGGGGATCCCTCCCGGCAAATTGGGGGTAAGACCCCATGGGGTGCCGAAGCCCCATCCTCCACTCCGGGGGGAGAGGGTGAACTCACCCCCTCCCGCCCGGAGCCTCTCCCGGCATTCGGGACGAATCCCTGGGGTGCCGAACCCCATCCTCCACTCCGGGAGGAGGGGGAGTACCCCCTCCTGCCCGGAGATCCCTCCCGGCACTGGGACTCCTATCGGAGTCAGAGTCCCTATCGGGGGTGCCGAAACCCCGTTCCTCCGCTCCGGGAGAAGAGGGCGTACCCCCTCCTGCCCGGAGACCCTCCCGGCATTCGGGACGAATCCCTGGGGTGCCGAACCCCATCCTCCACTCCGGGAGGAGGGGGAGTACCCCCTCCTGCCCGGAGATCCCTCCCGGCACTGGGACTCCTATCGGAGTCAGAGTCCCTATCGGGGGTGCCGAAACCCCGTTCCTCCCGTTGGCGCTCTTAGTCAGGAGGGACTCCTCCCCATCGGGTCAATGAAGGAGGTAAAAACTAACCATCACTGACCCGATGGATCAGCAGAGTCCCTTCCTAAGCCCCCTCACCACGACAAGGTGGCGCCAATTCGAGGGGGAGGGAGAACGCCCCCTGCTGGCTCGGCGGCACTGTCCACAACCATATTCTCCCCTGCGGGAGAATCCGTCCCAATGGGCGGATCCTCCCGCAAGGGAGAATCCGCTCCCATACTTCCTTCCAATACTACAGGAGAGGGGGAAACCTCCCCTCCCCTGCTTCTCCTCCTCCTGTTCTTCCCCCCCTTTAGGGGGGGAACTACCGGGCACGTGGGCCCACCAACTCGGTGGGACGCCACGCGCCCGGCCTCCTCGCACAAGGGGCAGTGCGCGGCCTTGGCCACGCACTGCCCCACCAAGTGCCCCTCCGCCCCGCAGCGGAGACAAACCCCGCTGCGGTCAACGGCGGAGGGGCAATTCCTCCGAATATGTCCCCTCCCCAGGCACTTATAGCACCTGGGGAGGGGCACCACCCTCCGGGGAGGTCTGCGTCCCGATTGACCTCTGGGACGCAGGCCTCCTCCTACCTCCATTAACTGCCGAGCCGTAGGACCCGGAGCAAGTCCGGAGTCCTACGCCTCCCTCACCGCTTGGGGGGGCAGGCCCCCCCGAGCACTCACACCTCAACCACGGCCCCTCCTTCAAAAGGACTAACGTCAGGAGGGCCTCACCGCTCCTCGCTGTAGCTCTATAATGTGGGGCGCCAGCGGAGCACGCCCCACACCGTCCGTCGTCTGATGACGACGCAAGGGGGGGCCGGGACCCTACCCCCCCTGCGCCGGCCCCTGGCGCTCCGGGACCCCTGGGGCGGTACGTCAATATTCATCTTAATCATCTCAATCATAATCCGTAATTTTTTAACGTGGTTGTCTTCCACGGGAGGTTACTTCGGAGACTCCACTCCTAGGCCGGCTGGGATAACCCTCCTCACGAGCCCGGCCTGCCCGGGTTTTTTAACATGGTTTTCCTTCCATGTGTGCGCTCTTAGACCCCTGGGATTGCTCCCAGGGGAGCCCCTCCACCACGGCAAGGTGGCGCACAACGGAGGGGTTGACTTGATTACCTGGACGAATGTTGCTGCGATGTCCACACATTTTTGACGTCTTTTCCAATCAGATGATGATGGATACAATTATATATGCGTATCCGAGCGTTGAAACCTCTTTTTCAGAGCGACAATACATTTTACATAGAAACATCTCTATGAGCGATAAATTAAATAAAATTAATAAAAATAAATTTTCCCAAATGTAATTTATTAATTACATTATTCTTCCGATTGATTGAAACCCTTCGCATCGTGAATGCAATAATTTCGAAAACGTACATGCTCTTTAAAATAGATAGATAGATAGATAAATATTTATTGATCCCCTCAGGGTTACAATTATGTTTACACAGCCAAGTTCTTAAAAACTACCTTACGAACTACCTTATAAGCTACCTTACATACTATAGCATACTATCCAACAAATTTAATCCTAATCTAATACACACACACACATCTATCCCTACTCTACCTGGACCTCCTCTTCCGGCAGCCGTCTCTATCCAGCCAGTGTTCTCCTACCTCATTCACTCTCATACATTTCACTTATCCCATCCATACATCCATTCATACTCCGTTCTCCATTTCTTTCCCTGCTCGTCCCGATCACTCCCCTCCTCCCCCTCCCCTTCTTCCCTTTCCTTCCCCCTAAATTCCTCCAGTTTTCTTAACCACCGCTCTTCCTCCCCTCTTCCCCTAATACCACCTCTGTCATATCCTCCCAGTTCCCTTCCGCCCCCCATATCCCACAGTCTTCCCACACGTGCCTCCATTCCTCCTCCACCAATCCGCACACCCTGCACATTCTCTTCCTCTCCCCTTCCCAATATCTTCCTTCCTTCATTTCGTTCCCCAACCTAAACCTAGCCATCCTTTGGCATCTGCTTTCCCCCCATCCTTTTTTTAAATATCCCGGCATTCCCTCCTTTTTTACCCTTTCGTACCACTTATTGTACCTCGACTTCCCTATCCTTATTCACCTCTCTTCTCTTTGCATCTTCTTCTCCCTCTCTATCAGTATCTTTGCTCTCCACCCTCTTGCTTCCCCCAATTCCCTCCCTCCCGCCGTCTTTACTCTCCTCTCTTCATAATATTTTATCCTGTCCTTTCCCACCCTGATACATCCTCTCCAATCCCTTCCTTATCACCGATCTCTTTCAATCATAATCTGGCTAGCTCACTGCCCTCCCCTCTTTCTAGTCTCTCCTCAAATCTCCAAGCCTTCTGCCCCGCTCTGGCCCTCAGTAAATCACTCTGCACTTCCTCCCTTATCATATATCTATCCCGGAGTCCTCCAATCTACCCCCAATAACCACCTTATATATCTATCCTGTATCCTCTCTACGGTATCCCATTCCCTCCATCCCCATATCTCCACCCCATACCCTACCACGGGCCAAACCAACGCATCAAACAACCACAACCTTCTATTCCAATCTCCATTAAATCTTTTCTTCCCAATTTCCCACACTTGGCTCATCACTGCCGCTCCCTTCTTCACTCTCTCCTTTACCTGCGCTTCTCCTCCCCCATTTCTCTGAAACACATACCCCAAATATTTAAACTCCTTCACCTCCTCTATCCTTTCCCCCATCCACCATCATTCCGATTTTTTCCTCCCCCTACCTCCCTCTTTACTGAATCTAAAAACCTTTGATTTCTTGACATTCACTTCCAGATCCTTCCCCGCCAGATATTTTTCCAACCCTCTCATCACCCCCCTCATCCCTTTCTCCTCCTCCGCTAACAACACTATGTCATCGGCGTATGCCAACACAAAAACTTCTGCCCCCCACTTTCACCCCACCCGTTCCTCCTTTTTTTTGGTAAGGCGAGAGAAATCCTTTATGGATACCCCCAGGCCCCTGGGGATAGGGGCCCGCGGGTTATGTGGGACTCCCTGGGAAGAAGTCCCAGGTATACCCACTAAAACTCCCGCCGGTGACCATTCCTTACCCATAGGGGGGGGGGAGTGGGGCATCGCCAGAGGCATTTCATCCCACTCCCCCCAGGGTGCGACCGTTGTCGGTCTCTACCTGGGGCGGGGCAGGGGGAGTCTAATTAAAGACATCCCTGAAAAAACACCCGCCCCAGGACCTAGCTTTCTAGGGGAAGGCCGGGTCACCTCGACCTTCCCCGTCCACCCCGTGTAATGTTGGGGGGGACTGGGACCGGTGGGAGTCCTCACTCCCAGCCGGCCCCCCCGCTGGAGGGAAAGTACCCCCCCAGCATCAATTTTAGCGTAAGGGGGGAGGGACGAATCCCTCTCCCCGATAGGGCCCCCTGAGGTTACTTGCAACACAGTGCTGCAAGGCCTCAGGGACCCCAGTTGACTCAGGCTCGCAAGTGAGCCAGACGGCGGCGGGGGGTATTCCTAAGTACCCTAGAAGTTGGGGGAGTAGGACCCCCGCCTCCGTCGTTGTCATCCTCATCGTCACTCGAGGAGGGGGGAGGGCGAACCTCCCCCCTTCTGATCTTTTCGGCTGCCTCCTTCTGCGACATAACCTTGTCACAGAAGGAGGCAACTGCTTTCCATTTATTCTCTTCCTCCAACATGCCCCTAATAAGGGCAGGGAGGGAGAGATCGATGCCCACACACTCGGTCAGGGCTCGGCGCTCCTCTGTCCAGGCTGGACACTCCACGAGGGTGTGCTGCGCCGAGTCCCTGCCGGCTGCGCAGTGGTGGCATCTTGCCGTGCGCTCCCGGCCGATCCTGCACAGGTACTCACCGAAGCAACCATGCCCGGTGAGCACCTGTGTCAGGCGGAATGTTAACCCGCGCCCCCCTCTGCCTACCCACTCCGGTAGGCAGGGCTGGACGGCACGGATGGTCCACACGCCCGCCTTCGCGCCGCGGATGGAGACTTGCCAAGCCTCCACGGCGCGGCGGCGGGCGTCCTTCCTAATTTGACTAACGGCCCTCGGTGGTAATTGGGCGCTCCCCCTACCTCCTGGGTTCCTCGTACACCGATAGACCTCGGCGTACGAGGTTGCCAGGAGTTCAACGGGGGGGAGCCCCGCGAGGGCCGTTGCCGCCACGTGTGACGTGGTGCAGTAGGCTCTTATTGCCCGGACAGCCAGCCGCTTTTGAACGCGATTGATCTTCGCAATAATTCTGCGGCTGGCCATCACGGACGGGGCCCAGACCGGGGCCCCATATAAGAGAACCGACTGCACCACGTTCACGTATAGTCGTCTGACTTTAAAGTTGGGACCATCCGTGTTTGGCAGGAGGCGGCCTAACGCGGCCGCCATCCTGTCAGCTCTGGGGATTACTTGATCGAAATGCCTTTCGAATCCCCAGAATCCCAGAGCCCGTCCAGGGTGAGGCCCAAGTACTTCAGCTGGGACCCCACCTGAACGCGGGCTTCCCCCACCCAGACTTGGATGGGGGGAGGCTGCCCCCTTGCCTTCTCGTAAAAGAACATAACTTCAGTCTTCTGGGGGGCAACCTCCAATTCCGTGGCCTTGATGGAGCGCACGACGGCGCGGGTCGCGGCATTCGCCACGTCCCGCGCCTCCATCCAGTCCCTCCCCCCAGCAACCACCAGGGTGTTATCTGCATAGCATATCAGATGACTGTCTGGGGGGAGGGACGTGCGGAGTACCCTGTCGTATTCGAGGTTCCACAGTAAGGGGTCTAAAACCGACCCCTGTGGAACCCCGCAATACACTGGCCTATCTTCTGCCAGCTCCAGTCGATTGATGTACTGGAGCTGTCTGCCGCGGAAGTAATCCGTGACAATGTCCTGCAAGTATTGGGGAAAGCCATGATAGCGCATGGCTTCCCCCTCTCTTTCCCAGGGGAGGGAGTTGAAGGCGTTGACGATGTCAAGAGACACCGCCAACGCCACCCCTCCCTCCCCTACAATCTGTTCCGAGAGGGCTTTAAGATGCATTATAGCATCCACTGTTGATCTGCCCTCTCGGAACCCATATTGATCGTTACTAATGTCAGGACCCTCCCGCGACAGATGCTGGACGAGGCGGCCAGCGATAATTCGAATAACTTACCCACCTCGTCCAGCAAGCAGATCGGTCGATAGGTCGATGGGTGCTCCGCAGGTTTCCCCTCTTTGTGGAGGAGGACCAACTTGGCCCTCTTCCACGCCGAGGGGACCCGTTCCTCCTCAAATGCTCCTCCATATCTGCAATCAACAGACTGAACAGTTAGGGACTCAACGGACATCCCTACCTCACCGTCTAACCGTCCAAAATTCGCTCCCCAATCTACCCCCATCCTCGCCCTATTCCTCGTTTCCCTATATATCTCCCCGCATCTTCTTACTAAACCCTCTCTTACCCATCTTTCTCTCATCGCTCTTAACAATATCTCTCTATTGACCGTGTCAAATGCTGCCTTTAGGTCTATGAATAACGCGATCAATCCCCCCCTTTCTACTTATATTCCTGTTTACTAGATAATTTATTACGTAGATGTTATCCATAGTCCCTCTACCCCTCCTAAACCCAGCCTGGCTCTCCGGTAACAATTTCTTACCCTCCACCTCCTCCCTTAATCTTTCTGCCAATATCTCCGCGTATACCTTGTACAAAGATCCAGCTAATGTCACTCCTCTATAGTCCTCCACCTTATTACCCTCCCCTTTTTTCAACACCGGTACCACTATCCCCTCGTTTCATTCATCAATGCATCCCTCCCCTTCCCATATCCTCCTACATATACTCCATACCCAGTCCAGCATACTTCTCCCTCCGTACTTCTATTGGTTTTATTTTTCACACTTCCGCCGGTATTCCGTCCCCCCCTTCCGGCTTCCCTTCTTTTAATTTTCCCATCGCCCTTACAATTTCTTTCCTTCTTATCCCCTCCTCTCCTTCCTCCCTTATTCCCCTCTCTCCTCTAACCACCTTTCAGTCTACTCTCCCTAGCTGCCTCTTGAAAAAATTCTCCCATTCCCCCATCTTAATCCCCCTACCCCCCTCTCTTTTTTCTTCTTTCCCTGTTTACTACCTCCCATACTTGACCCGCTATTTTCGCCTTCTTCATTACCTCCTCCCAAGCTCGATTCTCCTCCTCCCTTTTTCTATCACACAGCATCTTACACTCTTTTTTCCTTTCCTTATAAACCTCCTTACACCACTTTCCTTTTCTCCATCTTCTTAATTCTCTTCTTACCTCCCTCTTTCTCTCTTTGCACTCTACATCCCACCAACCCCTTCTCCCCTTTCTTACCCCCCTTATCTCTCCTTCTCCTAGGACCCGTATTATCCTATTTTTCATATTGCTCCATTCTTCCTCCACCCTTCTTTTTTCACCCCCCATCTTCTTCTGCATTTCCTTCATCCATTTCCTTTTTCCATCTTCCGACCACACTACTCTTCTTATTTCCCGTTTCTTTCCATCCCCTTCTCTGTTCCAATTCTTCATCCTATTCCTTCCCTAATCCAAACTACCACTGGATGATGATCCGAATCTACCTGATCTCCTATTTCCATCCTCTCCACATATTCCTTCGTTCCTACCTCCCCTAAAACATAATCAATCACTGATTCTCTTCTCCTCCTGTATAAGTCCATTCCCCTTCCTCGTCTCCTTCTATATCTCTGTTCCAAATTACCCACCCTAGCTCCTCGATCTTTTCTATCAACACTCTTCCGCATTCACTTTTTTATCTTTTGACCTTCTTCCTCCCTCCTCTTCTCCTTCCCCCCTCATCTCTCCCCCTTTCTTTCCTGTCCTTGCATTAAAGTTCGCTTCCACTATTGTCCTTACTTTTCCTTTCCTTCCCTCCATCTACTCTCTTAACTCCTCTAATTTTCCCTCTACCTCCCCCCCTCATTTATATATACTCCCACAATCCTCCACCAATCGCCCCCTATCTTCACTCTTCTCACCATGATCCCGTCACTTCCTTCCCACCCCTTCTCCTCCCTTGCTTCTAACCCCCTCTTTACCCCCATCAACATCCCTCCCATGGCCCTTCCCCTTTTATTTTTCCTGCCTGCCCATTGCACCTTCCATCTAAAATTTTTTGGCAACCTTCCTACAATCCCCTCCCACCCTTTTTCGTCCACCCAGGTCTCCACTGACGTCACTATGTCCCAGTTCTTCAACCCCCCCCCAAAAACTCTTATCCTTGTTTTTTAGTCCTGCTACATTCCAAAACGCCACCCTCTACACTATCCCCTTTCCTTTCTCCCTCCTCTCCTTTATCCCCCTTTTCTTTCCTACCCGTATCTTCCCCCTCCCCCACTCATCCCCACTCATCCATTCCCCCATCTCCTTCCTCTTTGTCTCCTATTCCCCTCTCCTTATTATTTTCACCAATCTCTCATTCTCCTCCTCCCATCTCCACCAAACACCCTCTATCTTTACCCTGTCGTCTTCCACACAAACATTCATTCCTTTCTTTCTCTCCCCCGCCGCTATCACTCCTAATCTCCTCCTAACCTCCCTCTCTTTCCATGATAAATCCTCCTCGATCCAGACTTTCTTCCCCTTTAATCTCTTCTTTTTATCCCATACTTGCTTTTTGTCCTCCTCCCTCTCCAACCTTACCCATACCATTTCTCCTCTATCCTCCCTACCTGTACTTATCCTCCTCATATCACTTATTTTAACCTCCGCTCCTATTTCTTTACGTAGTTTTTCAACTCCCTACCCCCAATCCTCTTTTTCCCTCCCTTGAACTCCTTTATTATCATATTCTTCCTTCTTCTCTCCTCCCTCTCTCTTCCCTCTATGCTTTTCTCTATCACCCTAAACCTCCCTTTCCCACTTATTCTCCACCTCTCCTCTCCTTCCTCCATCTTCTTCTTTCTCTCTTTTACCTCCCCCTCTTCTATCCTTCTCTCCATCTCTCTCATTTTTTCTTTCATTCTCTCCCCCTCAATCCTTAATTTTTCTTCCCTCCTCTTCCAGTCTTCCAATTCCCTCTTCATTTTCTTAACCTTTTCCATATATATCCCCATCTCCTTTTTTGTCCTTTCCAGTTCCTCCCATATCCCCCCCATCTCCTTACCTTCCTTGCCACCCCACCCTCCTTTATCCCTTTTTTTTCGGAGATCTCGCCGTTTTCTTGCTCTTCGCGAACAGCCATTCTCCCTCCCCCATCTCATTGTCACCCTCCCTCTTCCTCTTCATCCACGCATCTAACGCGGCGACCGCGCCCTCACTTCCTGACCTCTCTCTTCTCCCTTTTTTTTGGTGACGCAGGGGAAATCCTTTATGGATACCCGAGAAGTCCGGGGGAACCTCTCGGGTTATGTGGGACTCTCCGGGAGGGGAGGAAGATCCTCCTCCCGGCCTACCCACTAAAACCCCTGCGGGTGACCCCTTCCTTAGCCCATAATGAGGGGGAGCAGGGTATCGCCAGCGGCATTCATCCTGCTCCCCCTCGGGCGCGGCCATCGACTGGCCCCTGTCCTGGGGAGAGGGAGTTGTTGCACTCCCCTCCCCCTAACCAGCTACCAATCTCGGGGGAAGGTCGGGTCACCACCAACCTTTTTTTCTTTTCTTTCGTTCCCTCACAGTCTTCAAGGGGACGTCAAAGGGGGGGCATGTTCGTCGCCCCCGCCTCCACACTCTCCCCCCCAGACAACTCCAGGGGGGGCCGATACCGCAGCCAAATCGAGGGGGACAGTCGCCTCCTTATGAACCTCTTTCTTGGGGGGAGTCCTGGTAATCTCCAAGAAACCCCCCATGAGTTTCAATCTTTTGGCCGCGGGTCTGGTGATTTTGTCAGCCAGTTTAAATAGGCTGACTGTGGGGAGGAGATAGGATAACTTAGCGTCCCCCATCTCCTCCCCAGCCTTTTCTACCGCCTTGAAGAAGGTGAACTTCTTCCCAGGCTCGGGAGTCTCTTCTAAGGAGACTCCCATCTCTTGACTAGGGGGGGGGAGGAATCTCCCTCCTTCCTCCTCCCAAATACAAACACATCCTCCGCTGGGAGGCACTCAGCCTCCCGCAAGGGGGGGGGTTATAGGGGTCCCGTCTACCGCGGGCCCCTTGACCACCTCCTTCTCCCTGGTTGGGGGGAGAGGAGAGTTCTCCCCTTTCTCCTCTTCCACCTCCATGGGAACCTCAGCAGAGGATCCCCGGAGCGGTCACCGCCGAGTCGGCGGAGGACGCGCTCACCTCGGCGACAACCTCCAAGGACTTCCCGGGGGGGGGGAGTCCACACTGGGAGGCGCCATGCAACGGCGCCGTCTCAGTTTCCTTGGAGGGAGTATTAACTCCCTCCTTGGTCCTCCGACTTCTAGTACCCCCTCTAAGAGGGGGAACCTCCGGGCACGTGCGCCCACCAATGCGGTGGGACGCAACACGGCCCATATCTGAGCAAGCCGGGCAGTGGGCGGCCTTCGCCTTACACTGCCCGACTTTATGTCCCTCAGCACCACACCGGAGACAGCACTTACTCCGGTCGGTGCTAGAGGGACATCGCCTCCGAGTGTGCCCCCGCGTCAGACACCGAAAGCATCGTGGGTGGGGGGGACACCTCTGCGACTGAGGGGGTCTATGTGCCCACCGTCCGTGTGGGACACACAAGCCGACCCCCTCTCTTAACCGCCGAGGCATACGAAGGGTATGCCTCGGTGCCGGGGGAATTTTTATTCCCCGAGTAAGCAGGAGGGGGAAATCTTTCCGAAAAGAAATACCTCCCCTCCTCCAAGATATGGAGGAGTTTCTTCAAAACTTTCTGGGCCATGGCCCAGAAAGTGTCAGCCACGGTAGCCCTATTGTGTAGGGCGCCCGCGTGGCACGCCCTACACGGCCCGTCTGATGACGACGCAGGGGGAACCGGGACCGGATCCCCCCTACGCCGGCCCCTGGGATTCCGAAGCCCCTAAAGCGGTACGGTACTCTTCATTGTCGTCATCACTTCCATAAAATGTGATTGTTTAACGTGGTTGTCTTCCACGGGGGGTTATTTCGGAGCCCCCACTCCTAGGTCGGTAGTTTTCCCCGACTCACGAGTCCGACCTACCCGGGTTTTTTTTAACATAGTTTTCCTTCCGTCGTACCACGTGTGGTGCGAGCTGGGCCGGAATCCTCGGGCAATGCCCCCAGAAGCCGCCCCAGCTCCACCGCCGCTCCCGGCCCCGACCTCGGAATACGTCCGAGCGGCCCGGGAGCGGCCCATTCCTGTGCGCTCTTAGACCCCGGAGACTTCCGGGGAGCCCCTCCACCACGACAAGGTGACGCACATCGGAGGGGCTCTCTCTTCTCCCTCCCACCAGTCCTTTTCCAGTCCCTTTCCTCCTCCTTCCGCCATTTCTACTCCTTTCCTCCGTCCTAAATCCCCAGGTTTTTTTTTGATGAGGCATGGGAAATCCTTTATGGATACCCACGGGCCTCGGGGGAGAACCCGTGGGTTATGTGGGAGTCCCCCAGGGAACAGTTCCCTGGGTATACCCACTAAAACCCCTGCCGGTGACCTTTCTCTGCCCAAATGAGGGGGAGCAGGGTATCGCCTGAGGCATTCATCCCACTCTCCCTCGGGCATGGCCATACTTGGCGTCTTTCCTGGGGAGGGAGTTGTAACGCTCCCTGCCCATATTGCCTGCCAAACTCGGGGAAGATCGGGTCACCGCGACCTTCCCCCACCCTCCCGGATGTTGGTGAGGGGCGGAGCGGTCGGGAGCTTTCGTTTCCGACCGACCCCCCCTGAGGGGGAAAATGGTATCCCCCCCCCAGCCCTCTATATGTAGGTGGGAGAGGGAATAAGTCCCCTCTCCCATGGGGTCCCCCTATTTTTACTTGGACTGGGAAGTTTTTCCCAGCCCTCGGGAGGGAAAATTACCATCAGGCCCTCATATTTGGGCCAGACGGCGACGGGAAATTCTCCTTATCCTCTTCGTAGTTGGAGGAGGGTCCCCGCCGCCCATCAGGGATGCCAAGACCCGGGCGTGGGAGGAGCTGATGGAGACTCTGGACACTGATCCGTGGGGGCGTCCATATCTCATAGTGCATAACAAATTGCGCCCATGGACGCCCCCGATCACAGAGAGTCTCCATCCCCGGCTCCTGGAGGACACCGTTGCTACCCTCTTCCCTCCCGCTGAAGGAGAGGGCTGGAGTCCTCCAGGCGGGATAGGGGGGGCAGGACCGCTGGCTGTTGAAGCCGGCGAAGCAGCCCCCCCCGTGCCGGAAATCTCCCACGAGGAGATGGACGGGGCCGTCAGGCGTATGGGAGCGAAGAATACCGCCCCCGGTCCTGACGGCATACCCGGCCGTGTATGGGTCTTGGCCCTCAGCGTCCTTGGGGAGCGGCTCAGGCTCCTTTTTGACAAGTGCCTGAGCCGCGGCCAGTTCCCCCGGGCATGGAAGGAGGCCAGATTGGTGCTCCTGCGTAAGGTAGGGCGCCCCGCGGACAGCCCATCCGCGTATCGCCCGATATGTTTGTTGGACGAGGCGGGCAAGCTGCTTGAGAGAGTAATAGCTGCCCGCCTCCGTCAGCACCTATCCACGGTTGGGCCCGATTTGGCGGACTGCCAATACGGGTTCCGAGAGGGTCGGTCGACGATTGACGCGATTTTACGCGTCAAGACCCTCTCGGAGGAGGCCGTCTCCCGGGGCGGGGTGGCGTTGGGGGTGTCATTAGACATCTCCAACGCCTTTAACTCCCTGCCCTGGGAGTGTATATTGGGGGCACTCAAGTACCACCGGGTGCCCCCATATTTGCAGTCCGTCATTGAGGACTACTTCCGGGATAGGTGCATCGTATACACCGGGCGATGCGCGGCCCCCCATCAGAGGATGATGGAGAGGGGGGTCCCGCAGGGGTCGGTGCTAGGACCCCTGCTATGGGACATGGGATATGATTGGGTCCTGCGGGGCGCACTCCTCCCGGGCATTGACAGAGTCTGTTACGCGGATGATACATTCGTCATTGCCCGGGGGGAGGACTGGGAGTCGGCGAGCCGACTCGCAATGGTTGGGGTGACACTAGTGGTGCGCCGCATCCGGATGCTGGGGCTGGAAGGTCCACAAAACCGAAGCCATTTGGTTTTGGGGACCGCGGAGGAGGAAGCCTCCTCCTCCTCAATACACCAGCATTCGGATAGAGGAAGTCCGCGTCGAGGTGAGGTCCTCACTTAAATATCTGGGCCTCATCCTCGACAGCAGCTGGTCGTTCAAAGAGCACTTTGCCGCAATGGGCCCCCGAGTCAGAAAGGAGGTGGCCAATTTCGGCCGCCTCCTGCCTAACCTCGGGGGTCCAAGGGATGGATGCCGCCGCCTCTACGCGGCGGTCGTAAGTTCAATCGCGCTGTACGGCGCCCCCGTGTGGCATAGAGAGCTGAGGGCCAGCAGCAGAACCGCCATGTTAGCGGTTCAAAGAACGCTGGCCCTCCGCTTAGCACGGGGGTACCGGACCGTTGCGTTAGAGGCGGCGCTGGTGGTGGACAACTCCCTTGGGATGCCCAGACCGGAGTCCGCGCGTCTATGTATGAGTGGCGTACGCGGCTCCGTGCCGGGGGAATTCGGCCATCACCAAAAGCGATTGCGGCAAGGCACGACTAGCTGCGGCAGCGCGCAGTCGAGAGATGGAAGGACGAGCTATTCCATTGTAGGAGGGGACTGCGCGCTGTCGGGGCGATCCGGCCAGTTCTGGCCGAGTGGATGGATCGCCCCCACGGCGGACTCCAGTACAGGCTGGTGCAGGTGCTCACAGGCCATGGATGTTTTGGCGAGTACCTGCACCACAAAGCCAAGAGAGAGCGCACCACTAAGTGTCACCATTGTGATGAGACGGTGGACACGGCGCAGCACACCTTAGAGCATTGCCCAGCCTGGGCAGAGCTGCGCCGTGTCCTGATTGAAGTAATGGCAGATGAGAGAAGGAGAATAGAGGAAGAGGAGCCTGGGGGGAGGACCTCTCGCTTCCGGCCGTCGTGAAAACGATGGTCCGGAGCGAGAGGTCATGGGGTGCAATGGCCTCCTTCTGCGAGAGCGTGCTCTCGCAAAAGGAGGCAGCCGAACGGGATCGGGAGGTCGACCCCGACGCCGATCCCGTTCGTAGAAAGAGGAGGGGGCTGAGGAGGCGGCAGTTCGCCCGCCTCCTCTGAAACGCCATGTAGTGCGGTCCCCCTCCTCCCCACACGAGACGCGGCCGACAAGTGCGGGGGCACTTGTCGGCCACTAGGCGTCTCGGAGTGGGGGGGCGGCCTTGCTCGGTGGTCCGGCAACGTCGCCCCAGTCGGGGTCGGGGGGGTGGGGGGGAGGCGCGCGCTTTTCAAGCGTTAATCCCTCCCTTCGCCCCCTCTTCAGAGAAGGGTCCCTCCTCCTCTTGCATCGTTCTACCTCCCAGTCTCTTCGTGGGAGGGGAGGAGGGGTGCAAGTAGGGGGAGGGACACTGTGCGTTGGGGGGCACCGGTAGTATGCCGGTTGCGTTCCCGGGGTCCCCCAACAACGCACGAGGAGGGCCACCGTAGGGTTTTAGCCGGTAAGAGTCCGGCATAACCTGCTCCCTCCCCCGGGGGAGCGGGTATCCATGAGGATTTCCCTACGTAAAAAAAAAAAAAAAGGTCCCCGCCGCCGCCATCATCATACTCCTCTCTGGGAGGGGGAGGAGGAGGCTCCACCTCCCCTCTCCTGATCCTTTCCGTCTCCTCCTTCTGCGACATAACGGTTTCGCAAAAGGATGAGACGGCCCTCCATTTATCCTCCCCTCCTAGCATTGTTCCAACTAATGCCGGGAGGGAGAAGTCGGTCCCAACCACCTCGGTCAGAATCCGACGCTCTTCCGTCCATGCATCACACTTAACAAGAGTGTGATGCGCCGAGTCCTGACCGGCCGCGCAGTGGTGGCACCTGGCCGTGCGCTCCCTGCGTATCCTGTGCAGGTACTCACCGAAGCAACCATGCCCGGTGAGCATCTGCGTCAGGCGGAACGTCAGTCCGCGTCCTTTCCTGCTTATCCACTCGAGTAAGCAGGGCTGGATGGCGTTGATGGTCCATCGGCCCGCCCGAACGCTCTCCAAGGAGGCCTCCAGGACGTCCTGACGGGCTTTCCTTCTTATATTGGCCACGGCCCCTGGTGTTAGGAGAGCCCTCCCCAAGCCTCCTGGGTCACTCGTACGCCGGTAAACCTCGGCGTACGAGTTCGCCAGGAGCTCTAACGGGGGAAGGCCGCTAGGGCCGTGGCAGCCACGCACGACGTTGTGCAGTAAGCCCGGATAATGCGGATAGCCAGCGCTGCAGGCGACAAAACATCGCCCCAATGCGCCAACTAGCCACCGCCGCTCCGGACCATACCGGTGCCCCCCATACAGGGACACCGACTGCACAACGTTGGCGTATAGCCTCCTCACTTTAAGGTTGGGACCACCAACGTTGGGCAGGAGGCGGCCTAACGCGGCCACCATCCTGTCCGCTCTGAGGATTGTCCGAGCAAAATGCTCCTCGAATCCCCAGAGCCCATCTAGGGTGAGGCCTAGGTATTTTATATTAGGCCTCACCCAGACACGGACTTCTCCCAGATTTGGGTGGGGGGAGGTTGCCCTTTTTTCTTACTGTAAAAGAAAACTGCTTCAGTTTTCTGAGGGGCAACCTCCAATCTCATACCACTAATGGAGTGCGCGACGGCTGCAGCGCCGTCTCGCGCTTCCAGCCAGTTCCTCCCCCTGGATATCACTAACGTGTCGTCTGCATAACATAGCAGACGACTATCTAGGGGGAGGGCCGTGCGGAGCACCCTGTCATATGCGAGGTTCCACAGGATGGGTCCAAGAACGGACCCTTGTGGAACCCCGCAGTAGACAGGCCTACAGACTGCCAGCTCCAGCTGATTTGTATACTGGAGCTGCCTCGCAGGAAGTAGTCCAGGACCACCTCTTTAAAGGGGGAAACCATGATAGTCCATGGCCTCCCCCACCCATTCCCAGGGGAGAGTATTAAAAGCGTTGACAATGTCGAGGGACACCGCCAACGCCACATCCCCCTCCCCCGTAATTCACGTGAAACGATGTAGTGTGGCGAGAAAAGCGTCTGACGAGTAGTCGCTGACGAGCTCGAGGTAAATCGCTTTTGTCGTCATACAAACGAAAACGGAAATGTAGGCTTTATGAGCCTTATGACCTCGTCCACGAGAGGTTCGGACGAGAATTGGACCGGCATAATCGACACCGGTATATTCGAATGCTCGATTTGAGCGATTCACTCTTACATTCAAAAGGTCACCCATGAGCTCGGTTGGAAGCTGAGCCCTTTCGCGAGTACACGGAACACATGTGTAGAGTACAGTGCGAACCAGTGATCGTGCTCGTAAAATCCAAAATTTCTCTCGAATACGAGCCAGGGTTAGTTGGGATCCAGCGTGCAAAGTTCGTCGGTGAGTGTCCATTATGATCATCCTGACCAAGGGATGGTCCTTTAGAACAATCGGATTGCGAACGTCACCTTGCAAGGTGGCGTTCCTGAGCCACCGACTCGAATGATTCGATCGTTATCGAGATAAGGATTTAACGAAAGCAGTGGGCTAGATTTCTTTATTGGAGTCGCCTTGGTTAGTGATGACATCTCGCTCGGAAATAACTCAGATTGAATGTACCGAACCCAAAAGGTTTCAGCGGACTTGATTTCAGTCGGATTTAAGTAAATCGGAGCACTAGGTTGTCGTAACATATGGTCGATATCGGTTTTTCGAGCGCGAGAATTTGTTATGAATCGGTAGAGGTAGGCGGTTATTCGAAGAAGCTTGTGCCATGACGAATAACGCTGTGTTAGGTCCCACGGTACGACAACGGAAGTAGTGAGCGATTGTGGTTGCTCGCGTTGTTCGCTTAGCGCATGGGGATTGAAATCCGAGTAAGAGCTAGGCCAATAATCGGAAGAATTAATGAGCCAATCGGGACCTGATCACCACAGTTTGTGGCAAGGTCCTCAGGAGATATACCGCGCGACGCGCAGTCGGAAGGATTTTCTTTCGTTGGGATATGACGCCATGGAGTTTCCGGAAGTAGCGTGTGAATGTCGGCTACTCTATTGGCGATAAATGTCTTCCATTTTGTGGAAGGTCGGCTCAACCAAGCAAGAGTGATTGTGGAATCGGTCCAACAATAAACGTTTATATCATGAAGGTCGAGAGCTTCGCGAACATAACACATGAGCCGCGCGAGCAATTGAGCTGCAGATAACTCAAGTCGCGGAACGCTCATTGTTTTGACGGGAGCGACTTTTGATTTTGCGGCAAGAAGATTGACCGAGATTATTCCATCCACCGTGACAACGCGAATGTACACTGCTGCTGCGTATGCTTTTGTAGATGCATCCGAGAATCCATGCAATTCTCGATGCAGTACGTGATGGCCGAGTTGAGTCCATCGCGGAATCGTCACCTTTTCTAACTGTTGAAGCTGAGAGTGATACCGCCAGTCCTCAAGCAGATTTGGCTGAGCGACTTCGTCCCAATCACATTTGGCTATCCAAGTCGTTGCATCAAAATTTTGGCGCGAATTATCACTGGAGTTATCCATCCGAGTGGATCAAAAAATTTGGCGATGTCTGATAAAATTCTTCTTTTGGTATCACCAGGCGGTCCGGTAATCGTAACGGCGAATTGGAATATGTCGCGCTCTGGTCTCCACGTGAGACCGAGGATTTTTAGACTTTCATCCTCGCGTAGGTCTCGGTTCTGAGCTAGACCGTGGTCTGTAGCTTCGATATCGTCAAGGAGTTCGGACAGGTTGCTTGCCCATTTTCGTAGCGTGAATCCACCTCTTTTGAGAAGAGAAACAACCTGCTCGCGAGTTTGACGAGCGAGAACCTTGTCATCCGCACCGAAGATAAAATCGTCGACGTACATTTGACGCTCGACAACGGAAGTGGCTAACGGAAATGAAGCGCCTTCATCGTTAGCGAGTTGGTTCATGACCTTCAATGCTAAGTACGGAGCTGACGTCATGCCGTACATTACTGTACAGAGACGATACTCTTCAACTGGATGTGTTGGAGATGGCCGCCAGAAGATGCGCTGATAATCGCGATCGGGAGGATCGACAAGAATTTGACGATACATTTTTGCTACGTCGGTGGAATAAACGTATTGGAACGTGCGCCAACGCAAAATGACTGCGGCAAGGTCCTTTTGAAGTTTAGGGCCAGGATGCAAATGATCATTCAGTGACGTACCGTTGGAGGTTCGGCTTGAAGCGTTAAAAACGATACGTGTTCGTGAGGTTAAACTGTTAACGCGGAATACGGCATAGTGCGGAATATACACAATTTGAGTTGAGTCAGTGTACTCTTCGGTTTCTGAGACGCGTTGCATGTGTCCCAGATCGGAATATTCTTTTAAGAAATTGTAATATTCCGAATATTTCGTTGGGTCCGCTTTAATGCGGCCTTCCGTTCGAAGGTAACTTTGAAGCGCGGAATGTCGAGACTCTCCAATGCTAATTGGAGGTCCGGTTTTGAATGGAAGTCTTACTATATAACGACCTTCGGAATTTCGAGTATGTGTCGACGGAAATGGTCGTCGCAAGCTTTTTCTTCGCCCGTTAATTGCGATGCAGCAGGAACTTCCTCGATTTCCCAAAACCGCCGTAGAATTTGATTGAGATTGTCCGTTAAAGCGCAGTGATGTACTCCGAAGGACGGTTGCGAGAGCGGTCGTAGTTGCGTAGTAAGCCCGGAAATGATCCAGCCTAATACGGTATTTTGAGCAATCGGTTCGTCAGCGGCGCCTTTGCGAACGCCATCGAGAATAAGCGATCCGAATAGATCCGCTTCGATAATGAGTTCTATTGGATCCGATCCTGCGGGATCGGGGTCAGCTAACGTGAGTCCATTCAAATGCGGCCATTGCAGTTGAATGTCGAGACGATTTGGCAGATATCGAGTTAACGATTTTAGAATTAACACGGTGGTTGCATAAACCGGAGCATCCGAGTTATTGGGAGTAATCCTCAGGTGAGCGGCATGTCGAACGTTCGTCTGCGTTTCGCCGATACTTGTTACCTTAACAGCGGTACTTAATTTTGGAAGTCTTAGTGACTGTACTAAATTTTCGGTAATGAAGGATAACGCAGATCCTTGGTCAATGAGCGCTCGTGCCCATTGAAATCGACCGTGCATTGAATGCACGCGAACGCGAGCTGTTGTAAGGAGAATGAGACGCGCTGAGAGAGCTTTCGCAACGATATGCGAGGAAACGTCAGTAGTCGGGGCGACGGTAGTCGATGACGCGGAAGACGATGACGCTTGAACAGCTGATTTCGGAGCGTCGGAAAAATGTAAAAGCGTGTGATACCTTTTATGACATTCTTTACACGAGCGGGCACTCGTGCATTCATTTGCTTGATGCCTCGAACTTAAACAATTAAGGCAACGCTTGCCATTACGAATTATTTCGTATCGCTGCGTCGGCGTCTTGCCGAGAAACGCGGTACATTGATATAACAGATGATTCGCGTCGCACACTGGACACGAAAGTTTGGTAGCGCTCGTGGTATGCGAGGTGATCGTCGTTTGTTTTGATTTCGCATTTGATTTATCGCTTTGTTTATCGTGAGTTGTCGCGATCGGTACAAGGGCGTCGAGAGCGCGGATACGAGAATCTAAGAATGCGCTAATTTCGTCAAACGTAGGATACGCGACAGTTTTAACCAACTTCAATTCCCAAGTTTCGCGCGAGGATTTGTCGAGTCTTTGCGTGACGACATAAACGAAAATATCGTTCCAATGTTCGACTGGACGCGACAGGTTCTTTAACGCGGCAATTGCGGCAGTTAATTTTCTCTGTAGAGCTCGAAGTTCGGTCGCCGATTTCGCGTGACATTGGGCAATGTAAATAAGCGATGTATGTATGCGTTGATCAACCGGCGCTCGTTTTCGTAATTAGACGAAAGAATCGTCCACGCTACCGGAAAGTTATCGGAAGTAACAGTTAAATGTTCGATCGCGGTGAGCGCTTCGTCTTTGAGACACGAGAATAAATGATGCAGTTTTTGCACGTTTGACAAGCTTTTTTCTTCGATGATCATCGATTGGAAACGATCGTTTTCCCATTTATCGAACGATCCATCGAAGACCGGCAACGTGACCTTCGGTAGATTGAGCGTCGTATTAGACGGACATTCGTGCGAATGACTTACGTTAGCTTCGGGAGGAGCGGAGGACGGGTTAAGTTCATGAAGAACCTCTGCAAAATAGTCTAACGTTAACTCGTAAGCTTCTTCACACTCGTCAAATTCGTGGTTTGAGAAGTAGGGGTGTGAGGTCTTCTCCTTTGCATCAGTGACGGCATGTATTTTGGCATCCAAATCACGACACTGGTCGAATTTCTTCTCCAATGTCTCCATGCGCCTTTTTGTTACTGCATAGGTCATCTTAGCCTGACCTAATTTTTTAAAGTTGGATAAAGCATGAGTCACTGAGTTCATTAGTGTAGACTGCTTGTGCATCAATTCTTCGAATGAATCCATTTTGCACGGGTTTTGGATGCACTACGCGAAATCATACGAGTTCACAGTTGGATCCGTAGCACGAACATTTTTGTTAACAGTCACAGCAAAATCTCAATCCCGATCCGGCTCGAAGGACCAGAAATGTTGCGGCATGCGCTGATAATAAAATTTGAGTCGGGAATAGAGAGGAAGAGGGATTGACTGTTAACAGAGGGAGATTTTTTTTTTCAACACACTTTATTTAGCACAGTCCGAATAACTAAATGTCACAATTAAATTGAGTCCACTCGACGAACGGTGGACAACACAACGGGAACGTACTGAAATCTCGCTCTTGACCAGACGTGCGCAAACGCGACTGAGATCTAGGGCGGAACTAAAGGTAGTTCTGAACACGACGGAAATCTTCTCGCGACGATGTGAACGAAAACTCACAGTGATCAAGACCTGAGCGCGGATGCACGATGCACCGTTCGCGAGATCGAAGTCTTTTGGAGAGTTTCCGTAAAGTGCTAATGTAAGCGCACGTGGTGACACGTACGGTAACAACGGAAACCGAAAAATGGTGAGTGTAACTCTTTACATTAACGTAATGAACGGAAAATATCGCGGGCACGATATTTTCCAATGATTGCCGATGAGCGGCGGAACGGAATCACGTTCGTAGCTCGACGGATTAACTTAACAACGCGGAAAAACGAATTGTTTAAGTCACTCGAGTGCGTGTTTATGCACCAAGAGCCGGAATAACAAGAGAGAATAAACGGGAGATGGTAGGATATTAGTGACTCAGGTAGGCAGAAAGGGGGTGCGCGACAGATCATAATCGATACACAGCGCACTCGAGTTGACGAAAGAAGACCGCGAATGCTAATTACTGAGGCGCGACAAGGATCGGCTACTCGCTTGCGAGAAAGTTCGTGATTCGCGAACTCGACGATTGACGCGTCACAATATGTCCGCTCGCGCGACATTCAACGTTTCGCGGAGACTCTCGAGTATATTAGGCGGTTCCGAAACAGTTTTCTTTACACCAATTGCTTGATTTCATTATTCTGTGCAAAAAGTATCAAGATAAGATTATCGAAAACTGAATGTTTCTCAAGATATTTTGTATTTTATGTCAAAATACTGTATCTTTCAAGCTTCGTAACTCAAAAAGTACTTTATGAAAAAATACTTTATTATAGTGTTTTGGAAAGCTTTTGAGATAAGCTACAAGAATATGCAATAATATATAGGGTATCCCATTTAAAAAATTCAAGATGAGCTTGGTCTGATCTTGGCGACGCTATGCAAAGTCAAAATGATAAGATCAGTAAATAAACCTTTTTCAACCTTACAACTTTTGTCTGAAACATTTCTTTCTAAAATGCGTAGTTTCCAAGATATTTAAGGGTTTCCATACTTTTTCCTCACCCTATACATACAGGGTTGGGCAGAGGAACCTGACACATTTTAGCGACCTCTAGTGCGGCCATATCGAAACGGAGGGGTCCGTGCTTCCGGGAGCGTAAACTGGACGGTTGAAGGTTTATTTTTGTTTAGTAGTTCCATGTCAACATGGAGAAGTGGTCGCCACAACAACGCGCGTTCATTTGTGAGCGTTTTTTATAACTCAGTCGTACATTACGACTATTCGAGAGTTTCGCGCTAAATTTAATCTAAACCCGCGTGATCCCGTACCATCACGTAATACGGTGAAATTATGGATTCAAAACTTTCGAGAGACGGCTTCGGCCATGAAAAAGAAGCCACCAGGCCACAAAGTTTTTGAAAATTTTGAAAAACGCCTGGATAATTGTATCGCCCATAACGGGCATCATTTGAACGATATCATTTTCAGTAAATAAAGAATTGTAAACCTTCAATTGTCTACTTTTTACTCGTGAAGCCACTAACCCCTCTCTTTCGATCCGGCCGCGCTAGGAAAAATTAAAATGTGTCAGGTTCCTCTGCCCAACCCTGTATATGTATACAGTGCCCGCCAAAAGTTCCGGGCCACCTAAATAATTTTTGAATGGTTTGTAATATAAGATTGAAATTTATAGGGATACAATGGGATTACAAATTCTATTATTTAACCACAAAAACACCCTTCTCCACACCTCCGGGGGGCGGGGGAAGGAGGGGGCCAAAAAATCTTAAATGAAATGTGGGGTCGAGTGAGAGCTCGTTCGAAAGGGCTTTTCGAGACGAGAACAACGCGGGGTCGCCGAGGTCTCTACGATTTTTTTTCGCAGAGTTATGATTATTTAAACATTTCTATTGAGATTTTGCGATAGGGAGGGCCCACGGCGACAACAGAAGAAAGATAAAACTTCACGCGAGCACGCGTGTTCCTAAGTGTGTGTGTGTGTGTGTGTGTCACACAGACATAAGGACCCCGCGGTTCGTCACTTCCGCCGTATTTCATGACTCCAAACCTTCTCTGTTGTGTGTGTGTGTGTGTGTGTGTGTGTGTGTGTGCGCGCGCGTGTGCGCGTGTCCGGCCAACTAAGGCAAGACCGCTAGCGTGTCCGGCCAACTAAGGCAAGACTAGGATGGGAACACTGGTGTATGTGAAGGAATAAAAATACTAATTATTGTATCAAATGTTCAAATTGATGTCCTTCGACAACTTGGCAGTGTCCTAAGCGAACGTAAAACGTATCGATAACATTAGTTAAAAAATCGGGCGTAATTGAATTTGAAACGTTCACTATTTTTTCCCGCAACTCTTCTAAATTTTCGGACCTAGTCTCATAGACCTTTGTTTTTAAATACCCCCAGTAAAAAAAGTCTAATGGGGTCAGATCTGGTGATCTCGGTGGCCATTCTATTGTGCCTCTTCTACCAATCCATCGATCAGTAAAAACATTGTTGAGAATATTTCGAGCTTCCAGAGAAAAATGAGCCGGAGCCCCATCCTGCTGAAACCAAACATTGTGGAAAGCTTCTCCAGCAATATCCTCAATAGCCGGTATCACTTGGTTTCTTAGCAAATTGCAGTAATTTTGAGAATTTATGTTTCCTTCAATAAAAAATGGTCCTATAATACGATTAAGTATTATTCCGGCCCAAACGTTAACCTTCTGAGGATACTGCGTGTGACTGTCTCTCATCCAATGCGGATTTTCATTTGCCCAATATCTCATATTCTGTCGATTTACAGAACCGTTTAACTCAAATGTTGCTTCGTCAGAAAAACAGATCCAGTTGAAAAACTGATGATTATCAGCAAGTCGTGTCATCATTGTGTCGCAAAATTCAATTCTTCTGTCATAATCGTCTTCGGATAGCTCCTGGACTAGATGTATTTTGTAAGGATGATAGTGATGCTTTTTCAAAATTCGACGGACTGATGTTGCGCTAATATCATTTTCTTGAGCTGCTCTCGAGACCGATGTATGGGGATTATCGTTTACTGTTAGAAGAACATCTAAAGCTTTTTCGTCATTACTAGCATTTTTGGGTCTTCCAGATCTAGGCGCATCTTTAATTAAACCGGTTCTTTGGAAACGACCAACAGTTCTTTCAACAGTTGTCTTTGAAATTGGATCACGGTCAGGATATGTGGCATTGAATAAATCAGCTACTTAACTTAAACGGTTCTGTAAATCGACAGAATATGAGATATTGGGCAAATGAAAATCCGCATTGGATGAGAGACAGTCACACGCAGTATCCTCAGAAGGTTAACGTTTGGGCCGGAATAATACTTAATCGTATTATAGGACCATTTTTTATTGAAGGAAACATAAATTCTCAAAATTACTGCAATTTGCTAAGAAACCAAGTGATACCGGCTATTGAGGATATTGCTGGAGAAGCTTTCCACAATGTTTGGTTTCAGCAGGATGGGGCTCCGGCTCATTTTTCTCTGGAAGCTCGAAATATTCTCAACAATGTTTTTACTGATCGATGGATTGGTAGAAGAGGCACAATAGAATGGCCACCGAGATCACCAGATCTGACCCCATTAGACTTTTTTTACTGGGGGTATTTAAAAACAAAGGTCTATGAGACTAGGTCCGAAAATTTAGAAGAGTTGCGGGAAAAAATAGTCAACGTTTCAAATTCAATTACGCCCGATTTTTTAACTAATGTTATCGATACGTTTTACGTTCGCTTAGGACACTGCCAAGTTGTCGAAGGACATCAATTTGAACATTTGATACAATAATTAGTATTTTTATTCCTTCACATACACCAGTGTTCCCATCCTAGTCTTGCCTTAGTTGGCCGGACACGCTAGCGGTCTTGCCTTAGTTGGCCGGACACGCGCACACGCGCGCGCACACACACACACACACACACACACACACACACAACAGAGAAGGTTTGGAGTCATGAAATACGGCGGAAGTGACGAACCGCGGGGTCCTTATGTCTGTGTGACACACACACACACACACACACTTAGGAACACGCGTGCTCGCGTGAAGTTTTATCTTTCTTCTGTTGTCGCCGTGGGCCCTCCCTATCGCAAAATCTCAATAGAAATGTTTAAATAATCATAACTCTGCGAAAAAAAATCGTAGAGACCTCGGCGACCCCGCGTTGTTCTCGTCTCGAAAAGCCCTTTCGAACGAGCTCTCACTCGACCCCACATTTCATTTAAGATTTTTTGGCCCCCTCCTTCCCCCGCCCCCCGGAGGTGTGGAGAAGGGTGTTTTTGTGGTTAAATAATAGAATTTGTAATCCCATTGTATCCCTATAAATTTCAATCTTATATTACAAACCATTCAAAAATTATTTAGGTGGCCCGGAACTTTTGGCGGGCACTGTATATATATATATATATATATATATATATATATATATATATATATATATATATAATTTTAATATAGTACTTAACATACTTCTCGTTTCAAAGATGTTCAACCAAAGATAAAATAATATTTGTTTTTGTTTGATATAAAAGAAATTGTGTTAAAAAAATAAATATTTTTAAAATAATTATTTTTGAAGAAAAATTGTAAACATTAAAGAAAATTGTATTTTAAAAAAAAATAAAATTATAATGCATTAATTCAGTCTATAATTTATGATTAAAATATTTCATATTACATTTCAATAATAAATTCATACGTTTCCATAATAAATTCACCATAAATACGTTTTACAATGGCTTAACATAAATTTAATACAGTCAATAAATTCGGCAGTGATTTGTAGTAATTTCATTACTGGTTACCATAGTAATTACTAAAAATCACTGTCAAATTTATTATTGACTGTATTAAATTTCTGTAAGGGTGTTTTAATTTCATACGTTAAACCTATTATACCAGTATGTATATACTGAGCATTATTGCAAATATATTATATTGCAATGTTGCTACAATATTACATTGCAATATTTCTGCAAGCGGACATTTTACTATTGCTGCAACGTTGCAGCAACATTGCACCAAGATTTTGCAACATTGTTGCAATGTTGCAATTTTGCAAAAATCCATTGCTGCAATGTTGTTGCAATGTTACTGTGCTATGGGAACGGGACACTTCCGTTTTTTTCCCGATTGCGTACGTCGTCGCGTGCAACTAGCATGGTGCGTTATTGGGAAAATACCCGATTTACTTTGTGCTAACGGGACAATGTGCATTTTTATTGTGCGCTATCGGGAAAATATTTTATTTACTTTGTGTGTTATCGAGACAATGTGCGTTTTTATTGTGCGATATCGGGAAAATATTCAATTTATTTTGTGTGTTATCGGGATGTGTGCTAAAGAGTTGTAGGCTATCGGGAATAACGTTTTTACCGTGTGCTATCGAATTGTGCGCTATCGGAACAACGTGCATTTTTATTGTGCGCTATCAGGGGTGCGTTCCAAAACACTTTATGCTCACGTCGTGTGGTGGATATGGTGGACGGGCTCAGTCGAGCTGGTGGATTTGGTACCGACAACAGTTTTGGAACGCCCCATGTGTGTACCATTATGTTTACAAAAATGGCTGAGTCGACTTTAGTTCGCCGAAAACGGATATTGACAGTAGCGATAGTCGCTTCTGACCAATTATTGCAGAATGTAATAATGTCAGACAGCAGTAGTGAAAGTGATGAGGAATTAGATTTTATATCATATGAAATGCGATTGAGAATACGGGGTAGCACAAGGACACCAACACGAATTGAAGGTTATATATTGGATACTATTCCAAGGATGAGTAATAAAACATTTCGCGAGCATTTTCGGATGACTTGGAACACGTTTGAAAGTCTGGAGACACGTTTGGGTCCGGCATTATTTATTACAAATGATACAGGGCGACCTATGATACCAGTAAGAAAACAAATATTGTCGGTTTTATGGTTATTAGCTACTCCAGATTCATATAGGTAAGAAACATATCATATTATCAATTTTTATAGTGTTGTGAAAATTCATAATGTAAGTATTATTATTTATTTCTTTGTTTAGGTCTGTAAGTGATCGTTTTGATATGGGAAAATCATCATTGAGTAAATGCTTTATGCGTGTTATAAAAGTTCTCAACAATGTTGCTGGTGATTTAATTGTTTGGCCAACAGGAGACAAACTTCTGAATATAAAACAGAAATTCAGCAAAATTGGTAGTTTGCCTAATGTCATTGGTGCCATTGATGGTACTGATATTGAAGTGAAAGCTCCTATAGTAAGTAAAGTGATATAGAGATGTAGAAATCTTTTCTTCGCCAGTGATGATAAATTCAAAGGAAAAGGCAGTAACTGACTCCAAACTGGCTAATAATGATATCTTATTTAAACGTTTATTGTGTCGTCGACGTTTCGACCTTAGATTTAGGTCCTTTTCAAGAATATCTATAAATATGATACATTGGAATAATACAATTTAGGAGCGTAAATAATACATATGAAATTCACGACTTACATGTTAGAATGTCCAGTAATACATAAAAAACAAGTTATGCCGTAGATTGCAACACGAACATAAGTTAGGAATTGAGCAGATGTGAGTGACGTCTGTTGCTGATGACAGCGAAAGACGGACTGAGAAAAACGAGTTTCACAGTCAAAGGGACGACTTGTAATAAATAAATAAAAGAAAAGAACAGCAAAAAGTACGAAGTGTATAAGTGTGAAAATCATGTCAATAATATGAAAAGTAATAATAAATAAGTAAAACCAGTACGAAGTGTATAAGTATATAAATCATGTCTTTAATATAAAATGTAAAAAATAAATAAGTAAAAACTGAAAAAAGTCAAGAAATTATAAAATGTTTAGAAGACCGTCGTATATAGCAGTTAAATTCTCCGTATCTTTTTGAGAGTTAATAGCAAAATTGCTCTTTTTGATAAAAAGCATCTCCGCTATTTCTCTCTTCTTTTTATATGTTTCTTTATACAAAATTCTGGGGTGATCCCAATCAAAGTCGTGTCCAAGAGATGTTCTATGCTTACTAACTACAGAGTGATTCGATATGGGTTTTTTGATATCATTACGGTGTTCATTTAGTCGAGTCATAAGATGCCGTTTTGTCTGTCCAATGTAACACGCGTCACAATTAGAACAATCAATCTCGTATACAAGTTCTGTTTGTTTAAGAATACTAAGTGTGTCTTTTCCTTTCTTTATTATGATATCTAATTTATTGCTGATGGAGTACAATACTTTTAAATTAGTTTTGTTTAAGATACGTTCTATGTCTTTTGCAACTTCTTTATTGAACGGGATGACAATGCAGCCATTAGTATCAAAAGGAGTAATATCATATGTGTTGCTGCTACTTTGTCTGTATTTTAATTCTTTCAATCTTTTGTTGATATGACGGTTAATTATGTTATCGGGATAAAGATTGTTATTTAAAATTTCTTTGATAACAGTGATATTATTTGTGTGGAATCTCTCATCAGAGAGCAGGATGGCTCTGTCAACAAGGTTGATGATGGTGTTTTTCTTGAATTTGAAGGGGTGATTTGAAAGAAAATTTAAATACCTTCCAGAAAAAGTAGGTTTTCTATACCAGTTACTAATAAGTACTTTATATTTTAATATATCACCCGCGTCTTAAGTTCACTCATGAATTGGAGAAAAACAATTCAATCTCGTTTCTCGATACTACTATTATTAGGGATGATAAAGTACTTATTACTAACTGGTATAGAAAACCTACTTTTTCTGGAAGGTATTTAAATTTTCTTTCAAATCACCCCTTCAAATTCAAGAAAAACACCATCATCAACCTTGTTGACAGAGCCATCCTGCTCTCTGATGAGAGATTCCACACAAATAATATCACTGTTATCAAAGAAATGTTAAATAACAATCTTTATCCCGATAACATAATTAACCGTCATATCAACAAAAGATTGAAAGAATTAAAATACAGACAAAGTAGCAGCAACACATATGATATTACTTCTTTTGATACTAATGGCTTCATTGTCATCCCGTTCAATAAAGAAGTTGTAAAAGACATAGAACGTATCTTAAACAAAACTAATTTAAAAGTATTGTACTCCATCAGCAATAAATTAGATATCATAATAAAGAAAGGAAAAGACACACTTAGTATTCTTAAACAAACAGAACTTGTATACGAGATTGATTGTTCTAATTGTGACGCGTGTTACATTGGACAGACAAAACGGCATCTTATGACTCGACTAAATGAACACCGTAATGATATCAAAAAACCCATATCGAATCACTCTGTAGTTAGTAAGCATAGAACATCTCTTGGACACGACTTTGATTGGGATCACCCCAGAATTTTGTATAAAGAAACATATAAAAAGAAGAGAGAAATAGCGGAGATGCTTTTTATCAAAAAGAGCAATTTTGCTATTAACTCTCAAAAAGATACGGAGAATTTAACTGCTATATACGACGGTCTTCTAAACATTTTATAATTTCTTGACTTTTTTCAGTTTTTACTTATTTATTTTTTACATTTTATATTAAAGACATGATTTATATACTTATACACTTCGTACTGGTTTTACTTATTTATTATTACTTTTCATATTATTGACATGATTTTCACACTTATACACTTCGTACTTTTTGCTGTTCTTTTCTTTTATTTATTTATTACAAGTCGTCCCTTTGACTGTGAAACTCGTTTTTCTCAGTCCGTCTTTCGCTGTCATCAGCAACAGACGTCACATCTGCTCAATTCCTAACTTATGTTCGTGTTGCAATCTACGGCATAACTTGTTTTTTATGTATTACTGGACATTCTAACATGTAAGTCGTGAATTTCATATGTATTATTTACGCTCCTAAATTGTATTATTCCAATGTATCATATTTATAGATATTCTTGAAAAGGACCTAAATCTAAGGTCGAAACGTCGACGACACAATAAACGTTTAAATAAGATATCATTATTAGCCAGTTTGGAGTCAGTTACTGCCTTTTCCTTTAAAGTGATATAGTATATTTTGTACTATTAAAAGGAAGTAATTTCTTGTCACTTGAAGAAATATTTTGTGTGCCTTTGTAGGAAAATTGTCAATTCTACATCAATAGAAAGAAACGGTTTAGCATCACTCTCCAAGCTGTTTATGATTCTCAACTTCGTTTCACAGACTGTTTTGCTGGTTTTGCGGGTTCGGTTGGTGATCAGCGAGTCTTCAGAAATTCTGATTTGTGGCATGAAGTTCGACAAAATAAGAGGGTTTTTTTTCCTGATGAGGAATTCATTATAGGGGACAAAGCATATCCTGTCTTGACATGGTGCATTCCACCTTTCCGCAACTTAGGAAATTTGACACAGGCACAACAAAAATTCAATCAGGTTTTATCTAAAATGAGACAAGTAATTGAACGAGCTTTTGCTCTACTAAAGGGGAGATGGAGACGTTTAAAATATTTGGATATGAATAGAGATGATATGATTCCCTTTACCATAATAGCATGTTGTGTGCTTCACAATATATGTCTCGATGATATAGATGATGCCATCGATGATTTTATTGATGAGGAGCATAATGATGCTCCTTATGAGGAAATTTTTGAGGAGGTTATTGCAAACGATGCAGATGGTGAAGCAAAGCGTAATTACTTAGTTACGCTTCTAACCTAAATTTTATAACGAATTGGATGTTATTGAATAATATACAGGGTGACCCATTTTAACTTAGGCAGCCAAATAACTCGAAAAATAAGCACACTACGAAAAAATGTTTAGAATCAAAATTTCGTCATTTCAAGGGGGACGTACAATGACGTTAAAATCAGCCCCCCCACCCCTCCCCCTGGGCGGTGAGGGGGGCAAGTTTGAAATCTTAAATGGGAACCCCTATTTTTTATTGCATATTCGGAATCTTTGGCTAAAAACACATACAATTTGTCTGAAACATTTTTCTCGATTCATGATAGATGGCGCTGTAATCGACGAAATTCAATTTCTTCGATTTCTCTTACTGAGAACCCATGCTTACGATTCTGCAATAAATTAACAATAAAAATACTACGTTTTCATTGTTAATACTCGAAATTAGTCTTAAAACAAACTTCTCATTATTTTTTATTACTCATTAATTACTTCTCAAGAAACTGCTTTTAGCGTAACCTGCCCTTTAGGCAACTTGAATGGTCCGAAGTACCGAGACATTTTGGACTTTCCATCTGATGGAGTTCCTCTAAGTATCCCTCCAAAATTTTGTCCATTTAGTGCCAAAGTTACAAGTGTTTATGTATTTTTTTAACATTTGTACTCTGATAAAATTCTGGTAAAATGGCAAATTATACGCCTACAGAAGTAGTCGATATTCTTATAACCTTTGGTGAATGTGGTAGAAATTACAGACTTACTGCCCGTACTTATGCGGAGCGATTCCCAAATCGCCGCCATCCTACTGATCAACAAATTATAAACATTGAAAGGAGATCTCGTAATAATCCACTTCATCGCGAAAGGCGAAGGAACTTACATAACGAAGGAAATACATAAACACATAGACTTCATAATAATAATGACCCTAGATTGCTCGCAGTTTTGGCTATGGTTCATCAAAATCCCCATATTAGTATCCGTCAAATAGAACGAGAACTGGGAATCTCTCAAACTACGGCACATAGATTGTTACGATCAGTCAATTACCATCCGTATCATATTACTCTGGTACAGGAATTAAGTGAGGCCGACTGCGTACTCAGAGTACAATTTTGTAGATGGGCTCTTGAGATGTTAGATCAGAATCCAGATTTTTTTAGTAATGTTTGTTTCAGTGATGAAGCAACATTCATCAGCAATGGTAGTCTCAATAGGCATAATTGCCACTATTGGTCACCAGAAAATCCACATTGGTATCGTGAGGTGCTTAATCAACATCGTTGGAGTTTATATGTATGGGTAGGCATTTGCAATGGCCAAGTCATTGGACCTCATTTTTTTGAACGTCCAATTAATAGTCCAATGTATTTAGAATTCCTCGAAAATGATTTGCCAGCATACCTAGAGAATGTTCCCCTTGCAGTTAGACTAAATTTATGGTATCAACAAGATGGTGCTCCTGCTCATTATGCTCGTATTGTACGGATGTTTTTGAATCAAAGGTTCCCAAATCGGTGGATAGGGCGGGGTGGACCAGTTCTGTGGCCTCCGAGATCACCGGATTTGAACGCCCTTGATTTCTTTTTATACGTTAAAGATGCAGTGTATAGTGAAGCTCCAACGACAAGATTGAATATGATGGAAAGAATAAGAAGAGCTTGTGAAGCTATAACTCCTTTAATGCTAGAAAATGTACAACGTAACTTTCGCTGTCGATTACTGTTATCCTTAGAAAATAATGGTGCACACTTTGAGCATCTCCTCCATGCGGAGAGAGCTGATAACAATGCAATCTTGCCTTAACTGGTTGGGTCACCACACGACCTTGCCTTCACTGGCTGGGTCACTACTTGACCTTGCCTTAACTGGTTGGGTCACCACACGACCTTGCCTTCACTGGCTGGGTCACTACTTGACCTTGCCTTAACTGGTTGGGTCACCACACGACCTTGCCTTCACTGGCTGGGTCACTACTTGACCTTGCCTTAACTGGTTGGGTCACCACACGACCTTGCCTTCACTGGCTGGGTTACCACACGTTCAAGCACCCCGAATTGTGAGAGGCGAGAGGACTCACGTTAATCAAGCACTCTGAAGGGAACAGAAAACTGCTACGTCCACGTCGTTGTTCCTGGGTTACGCTAAAAGCAGTTTCTTGAGAAGTAATTAATGAGTAATAAAAAATAATGAGAAGTTTGTTTTAAGACTAATTTCGAGTATTAACAATGAAAACGTAGTATTTTTATTGTTAATTTATTGCAGAATCGTAAGCATGGGTTCTCAGTAAGAGAAATCGAAGAAATTGAATTTCGTCGATTACAGCGCCATCTATCATGAATCGAGAAAAATGTTTCAGACAAATTGTATGTGTTTTTAGCCAAAGATTCCGAATATGCAATAAAAAATAGGGGTTCCTATTTAAGATTTCAAACTTGCCCCCCCTCACCGCCCAGGGGGAGGGGTGGGGGCTGATTTTAACGTCATTGTACGTCCCCCTCGAAATGACGAAATTTTGATTCTAAACATTTTTTCGTAGTGTGCTTATTTTTCGAGTTATTTGGCTGCCTAAGTTAAAATGGGTCACCCTGTATATATAATATATATATATATAATATATATAATATTTCAATATTTTTGTATGTGACAAAATATAACTTATATTCAAGTGTAACAAAAGGTGTTTATTTATAATTTTTATTTATAATAATTATAAATCAGGCGACTTAGTTGATCAGGCGCCATAGTTTGATCAAGGCCTTTACAGCATTTTCGTCCTTCCATTTTACAGGTATCTCTTGTGATTTTGATTTTACAGATAATTTTGATTTAACAGATACAGGTACCGGAGTACTGGTACAGGTACTGGAGTTCTCACATTCTAATAAAACATAAAATATATGTACATAAAAAATACTGACCCTCACATTAGGTATAAATAATATGTTCTTATCAAGGAAACAGCAACTTGTAACAAAACATGAGTTAAACAATGAATTTTTAACTGTATTTTTGCTATTGTGGAGTTCCTTTTCCTTAGAGATATAAATATCTATCAAAAGCAAATTAAAAATTACAGGTAGTTTTATTTTATACATTACCAATTTCTGTTGTAGATTTTGCACGTTCTAATAATCTTGCTGCAAAATCATCATCTAAAACAGAGAAAAGGTTAATAATGAATAATTTATGTGTAAATTTATGAATTGATTAATTATAAATTATGGATATATTATGTATGTAACGATATTATAATGTACACAATATTATTATACACAAATTTAACTTAATTTAATTTAAAGAGAGAAAATTTTCTTACCTTTATACGCTTTTTCAGCTTCTTCAATTATGACTATTAGGTTATAAATTTTATTTTCATCGGCATCAAGTAAGCTAACCTCACTCAAAAGAGCAGCCATCTTTATTACTGTGGCTGCGTTCCGATATTCACTGCCAGTACTGAAAATCTATAGTTCGCGTCACATACACTATAGATTTTCAGTACTAGCGGTAAATATCGGAACGCAGCCTGTGACGGAATGAACGCATCCACAATCTCCACCGAATCACACCGCAAAAAAGGGAGTGGAGAAAAATCACACGAGTGGTCCATGGAGTAGGGTTTTGGAACGACCACGGGTGTACGCTCAATGTGCACACTATGTGTTTTGGAACGAGTTGAGTGTGACAAAATACACACGGGTGCTGTTTTGGAACGCACCCCTGGATGATACACTTTTTATTTCGTGCACCATCGGGAAAATGTAAACTTTGCTGAGATTTGTCGACTAAAACTTGACGATACATTTTAGCTACGTCTCCTGTGAGGACATATTGCCACGAAATTTAATTAAAATACTTACTAGATCTTGTTGAATGGTTGGCCCGACCATTAGGATGTCATTCAGTGATACTCCTGTATCCGTTTTACATGAACCGTCGAAAACAACACGAATCTTTGAAGTTGAACTGGATTCTTTCAAGACAGCATGGTGTGGCATGTAAAAAGCTGGAAAAACTCCCTGTGAGTTCGCAGTAACTGATATATGTGTTCGAGCTTCAAACATTCATCCATGAACTTTGTCTATTCTTTCTTCAAATTTGGGTTGCTATTCAATTTGCGTTCTAGTGAATAAAATCGTTTCAGCGCGGTATCATAAGATCCTCCGAAAGTTTGTAGCTGGTTTGTTTTGATTGGTAATTGTACCACAAATCTACCCTGTTCCGTACGATGATATATTTTCTTCTAATGCTCCTCGCACTCTTTATCTTCTGCAGTAAGTGCTGATTTGATTGATATCTGCTCCACTCGCCAAAATTTTTCGATAGCTTGTTTCAAATTAAATTGATTTGTCGAAACGTTACAGTGTATTGCACCTTTCTGTGTGGGATTGCTTGGATATTTGCTGCCAATGATCCATCTAAATAGAGTTTTTTGCAGAATGGGCTGTTCCAATAATGCCTTGATCTGTCCAATGCAAAGTGCATTCCAAAATGTCTTTGTACTTAACAATAAATCTACAGGGTGAGTAAAAAGTCCCGGACCAGTAAAATATTTTGGAAACAAAGCATTTTCGAGATAAATGGTTTAAATAAAAGTTGTAGGGTTTAGAAGGATCTATTTACTGAACCTAAAACAACCCGTTGATTCGAACGCACGGGCGTAGCTCGTCGGATGCCGGGGTTCGATGGGTCTGAGTGAAATGCGAGACAGATTTGGTAATTGATAAAACACCTAAATTTATTACGCTAAACTTATGTACATATATACAAATCCCGCGATGAGCGGATATACCACGCGCGGGGTGCGCTGTAGCGCTCGATGTTCCGTTATTCGCGCGGTAGCGTACGGTAGGTGAGGACGCACAACGGGAACACGCGGCGGGCGCGTGCTTCGGCGCGGCGCGATGTCGGATTTAAAAGTCCGCGATTCGCGGTGCGGCGCGATGGCTTGTTATCGCCGTATAAATGGTGGTAACGCGGCGCGATCGGAGATGTGGGTTTTTGCGGATCTTGTACTGGACGAGATGATCGGGCCGAGAACGCTCGGCGGTAGCAGAGAACACTCTACTGCGCTCTATTCGATATCTCGGAAAGGCACGGATGTTCGGTGTGTGCACGGGAACCGAGAACACTCGGCGGAGGCGGAGTACGCTCCACCCCACGTCCCGTATTGCGTTGGGATCCGGGGTTTTGGCAGCGGCCGAGAACGCTCGGCGGAGGCGGAGTACTCTCCACCCCGGGCGCTGTTTTACCCGGAGAATTCGGTGCTCAGGAAGCAGCTGTCGAGAACGCTCGACGGAAACCGAGTACGCTCGACTCCCTGGTTTTGCGGTTTTGAGGAACAGGTTCAGGAATATCCTTCTAACTTCGGCTGGTAGCGTCGGCTGTCAGGATCCGGAATCGGTCTCGAGATCTTTTTGGATCCCTTTTTATACGGAAAATTGTGAGGAGTTGGGGAAAGGAAATTCTCAACACTCGGCGCACGCGCGCCGGTTCTGAGTGGGAAAACGCTCGGGCTGGCGTTCGGCGGCGGTCGGGTTTTCCCGTGCTCGCTCGGTGTCGCTTATCGCGAGGCTGTATGCCTCGAGCGATCTGATTATTTAAGTATTAAAAAAATAGTGTGGGGCGCACCGTGCCCCGTTGCCGGTTTCGGTGGGTGTTCTACCGACGGAATGATGCTATGTTTTCCGGGGTGCATCGTTACAAACCTATCAAATTGACTTGGCTAACATTGTCAAAGTCAGGTCAAGGTCACGTCGATTTTTTTAAATTAAACACCCTATATTTGATACCAGAATCTAATAGCTGGTGTTAAGAGCTTTCTAAAACACTACAATAAAGTTCATTTTGGTTAAGAACTTTTGGAGTTAAAGGACTTGAAAGTTACAGTACCGCCGGCATACGTGCGCGCGCGCGCGCGTAACATGTAGAGATCAGGACCCCGTGGTTCGTCACTCCCACAGTATTTAAAAGACTCCAAACCTTCTCTACATGTGCGTGTGTGTGTCAGCTGAGATAAGAACTCCAAGGTTCTTCTTCTTCGTGCATGCGTGGTTAAATTAGCTATTATTTAACTTTTGCTAACAATACACTGTGTGGTAAGACGCATGTGATCTATTTAAATTAAATAATGGCGGTTTTGTCGGAAAAAAAACGTATTTACGTTTTAATAATGAAAGGGTACGGAGATAAAGAAAGGTCATATCAAGAAACATGTGGTCTCTTCAATACTATTTTTAATACGCGAGATCCAATTTCAAGATCGACAGTTATGAGGATGGTTGAGCGATGGATCAGCGTTTCAATGAAACAGGTAGCGTGAAGGATCGTTCGCGCAGTAGACGGCCTAAATCTGCCACCAATGACGAAAAGAGTGCAGATATTTCGCTAAACTTTATTGAAATGCCTAATACATCCACTAGAAAGGTTGCAGCATTAAACGAAGTCTGTCCAAAAATCGGTGCGTAATATTTTAAAGGAGCACAAATTTCATCCGTATAAAATGCATTATGTCCAAGAGTTGGTTCATGAAGATTTTGATCGAAGAATGGAATTTTGGGCTTATTGAGATGCGTGGAAATGATTTCATAACTAACATTGTATTTTCAGATGAAGCTAGTTTCGAACTTCATGGAAACGTTAATAGTCAAAATTTTCGATATTGGAGCTCCGAAAATCCACATTGGGTGAGAGATAATAAATCTCAATATCCTGAAAAAGTTAACGTATGGGCAGGAATGAGTGAAACTCATTTAATAGGTCCATTTTTCTTCGATGGAAATCTTAATTCTGAAATGTATGAAGCAATGTTAAATTATTCCTGCTATTCGAAATATCTTTCCTAATGACTTCGATCACGTATGGTTTCAGCAAGATGGAGCTCCAGTGCATTTTGGATTAAGAGTACGTAATTTATTAAACGAAACTTTTTTGAACAGATGGATTGGGAGACGAGGAACAATTGAGTGGCCTCCAAGATCTCCCGATTTGACACGACTTGACTTTTTTTTATGGGGCTACTTAAAAGAGCGTGTTTATAAAACACAACCTGTGAGCGTGGAAGAATTGAAGCAAAGAATAACTGACGAAATGAATTTAACAATTGATATGTTAAGAAATGTCAGATATTCTATTCAATTAAGGCTAGCACATTGTCAAGCGGTAGAAGGGAAACAATTCGAACATCTGTTATAATCATGATTAACTCCTGCAGAAGAAGAACCTTGGAGTTCTTATCTCAGCTGACACACACACGCACATGTACACACAGCACATTGTCAAGCGGTAGAAGGGAAACAATTCGAACATCTGTTATAATCATGATTAACTCCTGCAGAAGAAGAACCTTGGAGTTCTTATCTCAGCTGACACACACACGCACATGTAGAGAAAGTTTGGAGTCTTTTAAATACTGTGAGAGTGATGAACCACGATTTCCTGATCTCTACATGTTACGCGCGCGCGCGCACGTATGCCGGCGGTACTGTAACTTTCAAGTCCTCTAACTCCAAAAGTTCTTAACCAAAATGAACTTTATTGTAGTGTTTTGGAAAGCTCTTAACACCAGCTATTAGATTCTGGTATCAAATATAAGGTGTTCAATTTAAAAAAATCGACGTGACCTTGACCTGACCTTGACGATGTTAGCCAAGGTCAATTTGATAGGTTCAGTAAATAGATCCTTCTAAACCTTACAACTTTTATGTAAACCATTTGTCTTCAAAATGCTTTGTTTCCGAGATATTTTACTGGTCTGGGACTTTTTACTCACCCTGTATATCCGTGGATTTGTAAAAATCCGGATCGGCCAAAAAAATGTAAGGTTGGTAGAATCTTAAAGTTGTTTTTGTCCATTGTATTGCTAGGTAAGTGCTCTGTAATTTGTTTCAAAACTAAATAATCGATGTTAATACGGTATGAGTAATGCTTTGAACTTAACTGCACTTGCACTATCTTTTGAAGATCTTGCTACATGCGTGGCTCACTCAACTATCGACAAGTTAATCGATTTCGTTATGAAACCTAGACGCTGAATCAAGTCTTCTGTTATAAAATTGGACTGCGAACCAGAATCTAAAAGCATACGACAAGTGTATTTGCTTCCTTGGTAGTCTTCAACGTTTACCAATTCCGTGGATAGAAAAATTTGTGATGATGGATTCGACATTATTAAATGCGCAACATTTGATGTGGATAAGCTCTTCTTTTGTTCCTCTGTCTATGATGATGGAGCCACAGTGTTTGTTTCTGACTCGTCTTTGGAAATATGCAATAACGTGTTATGTCGTTTGCCGCATGTTTTGCAATTACCTGATTTACGTATTCGCCATGTGCGATGAATTTTTCATGCAATTCCAGCATAACTTGTTTTCCTTGATAATTTTCAAGCGCATGCCTTGTAGAGAAAGCTTCAAAAATTGTTTGCATGCATAAATTTGATGTTCTCCCTTACATTTCTGACAGGTTGCTGGCAGAAGTGACGAGTGATGAAATCTTTGTCTGCCCAGCCTTAACTTGCGAATGATAATGCTTGATTCCTTTTGCTGACTGCCTCGAGCATGTGACATCTGTGCTCCAAAAAATCTATGTGACGCTGCGTCGTTGGGAATTCTGAGTCTGTAATATTGTTTTCCCACTCCTTGTTGGTGGTGTGATCTAATTTGCCAGTTATCAGATGTATGATGAGATCATCCCATGCGTCCGTCGGACGACCAATAGTCTTTAGCACTCTCAGGTGCTGCAGAACTCCGTCTACTAACAATAAATGTCGAAGACCAACGTAATTTTCCTTTGAAACAGGTTGCAATTCAAATAAGGCCTTAATGTGTTTTTGTATTATGAGACACTTATTATCATAACGCCTTTGCAACATTTGCCATGCTTCATTGTAATTCTCTGATGAGATCTCAAGTGATTGTATTACCTCTGTAGCTTTTCCTTTGAGAGACGATTTTAGGTAATGGAATTTCTGAATTTCCGTAATCGAAAGATCGCAATGTGTCTGCGCAATTTCCCTCGTACGGGAGATCGCTCTAAAAGAAAAATGATTGTTCTAGCTAGTTGAGGAACGAGGGAAGTTGATGCCGAGTAAGAGTAGCCTCGCGATTGAGGGACAATCAAGTGGCCTTTATTCCGGAATCTCGTTACTAATTGTCGTAAATAAAGAAGAAGATCACTATTAATACAAAAATAACTATCGAAAATAAATTCAGTGCTGGGCTTAATTAGCGTGCGTTGTGCCGATGTTAACTCATCATGTGCCGCGAGCTCGAGGGGATTCACTATCGCGGAACACACATGTGGTTCAGAGTCACTCGATCGGGCCGACGACAAGGCGAGACTAACACCGATTCGCGACGATAACATGCGTGCGCGAGCCGAATACTCCAGATTCGGTAGCCTGTACTAATAGGCCATCTATGACTACTTAGGATTGCTTAGTATTATCGGTGCGGTGAGCTAGCGCGCGCCGATAGAAGCCACCTTAATCGCGGCAGCATTCCGCGCGAACATACCGCCCGCCATCGCTCGAAGTAACAAAATTCGAGTGATCAGTTCGACAGAAAACATACTAACTTGACGTAGCGTGCACGCGGCACCTCACAACGGTAAATGTTGATGACGCAAATGATTCGATACAATGCAATGTGATCACCATAAATTCACTAAAGGTACCGCGAAAATAGAAGAGAGAAGAAAAAACAAAAAATTAAGAAACAAGCTGTCCAAGAATTTTACAAGTAGAAGGAATTAAGAGTACCTTCCAGCCTAAACCTAATTAAAGTTACAAAAATTATAATACAAGGGTTATAATACAAATATGTACATATCGTGAACTTCTACTTCAGTTCATTCCTTAGTGGGCTCCGCCCGCCATGAATGTCTCAAATTGGGTGAACTTCACGATGGTTTTTTCGTGGACTGGCAGCAAGATAAGCTTGTTGACAGGTCGCACACACTCCGAACCTGCTGAGCGTAGGGTGGCAACTCTCGTCAATTCATCCCTTCCCGGATGAATGCGTAGTACTCTGGCCAATGGCCATTTTGTTGGAGGAACCAGCTTGTCCTTGAAGAGGACTAAGTCCCCTACCTGAAGCTCTCGGTTTGGCTTGAGCCACTTGGAACGTTGCTGGAGTTGAGACAGGTACTCTGAGCGCCCCCCTCCGTTGTGCGCCACCTTGTCGTGGTGGAGGAGCTCCCCCAGAAATTTCCGGGGGTCTAAGAGCGCACACATGGAAGGAAAACCATGTTAAAAAACCCGGGCAGGTCGGGCTCGTGAGGTGGGCGATACCAACCGGCCTAGGAGTGGAGTCTCCGATGTAATCTCCCGTGGAAGACAACCACGTTAAAAAATTACATTTCATGAAATACGATGACGACGAGATGTTTAAATTTACCGTCTCAGGGGTCCCGGAGCCCCAGAGGCCGGCGTAGGGGGGGTCCTGTCCCGGTCCCCCCTACGTCGTCATCGTGCGACGGGCTGTGCAGGGCGTGCCACGCGGGCGCCCTGCACAATATGGCTACCGCGGCCGACACCTTTTGGGCTAAGGCCCTGAAGGTCTTAGAGGATCTCCTCCACACTGTGGGGGAGATGAGGCACAAATGCGCGTGTTCTCCGGGAGGACTTAATCCTCCCGGTTGTTCGGGGATAAACCCCCCTGGTACTGAGGCGTCGTACGCCTCGGTAGTTAGGAGGAAAGGGCGGTCTGCGTGTCCCACACGGACGGTGGGCACGCAGACCCCCCTGGCTACGGTGGTGCCCTCGTCGCCGCGGTGCTTTAAGTGCCTGGCGCGGGGACACACCAGGAGGAATTGTCCCTCTGCCACGGACCGGGGCACTTGCTGCCTCCGGTGCGGGGCAGGGGGACACATGGTCGGGACATGTGCGGCCAAGGCCGCACATTGCCCTGCGTGTGAGGAGGCCGGGCGCGTGGCGTCCCACCGCATAGGTGGGCCCACGTGCCAGGTGGTCCCTCCTCGTAAAAGAGGTGGAAGTAGGAGCAGGAGGAACAAAGGAGGGGGTGTTGCACCCTCTCCTGCAATACCTGGGGAGGCGCCTCCGTCGATTGGGGTGTCTCCTCCCCAGGTTGACGAACCGATGGAGGTCGTCTCCGCAGAGGACTTGTGTGCCAGCTCGGGGGCGGTCTCCGTCGGGTATGTTTCCGTGGGGTCCCTTTCTGGGGTCCCCATGGAGGTAGCAGAGGAAGGGGGGGAGAGATTACCTCTCCCCCCAGTTAACGAGGAGGTGGCGGTGAAGGGGCTTACCCCCAAAACCGCCACCCCCATGGAGGAGGGGACAGTAAGGGGTTCTACCCTTGAAACCGTTTCCCCTATGCGGGAGGACATTTCTCTCCCGATGGACGAAGGGGAGGGAGGCGACTCTTCTCCCTCTCCTCAGGGGGTGGGAGCCCTCGTAATGGAGGCTCCCACGCCCGTGGAGGGGCCCACCCCCACTAAGGTGGCGGAGGCAGTTGGGGGGGAGGTAGAGGACAGTAAGTTGTCCCGCCTCCTCCCCACGGTTAGCCTGAACAGGCTAACCGTAGAGGTGGAGAAAACGGTGGCAGATGCCGCTGAGAACGTTCCCCTGACCACGAAACCCGTGGCCAGGGGAAAGAAATCCAAGAGGGGAACCAAGGTTCCCTCCAAGGCGGAGGTTTTGGAGGGGGGGTCACTCCCCCCCTCGAGTCGACGGTGCCTGAGGAGGCATTAACTCTCCCGGGGCCGTCTGGGAGGGGGGAGTTGGGGGCGATGGGGCTAGTCCACTTCGCCCTCCTCCACCGCCGTCCCCCCGGGTTGTGCACCTGGGACCAGGCGGTGGACTCCGTGGTGAACAACACCTGCCCTCCGCACCACACGAAGTTTTGGGGGCAGGTGTTGGAAGCAGTTGAACGTGGAGACCCCCGCGTTGCAGGGGGTCTCCAAAAGACCAGGGGGTGGGACCAGGGAGTCAATTTTATTGCTAGCGTCCTCCCCCGTGGAAATGGGAGCGTCGACCTAATAAAGGGCGTCGTCATTAAGCTGGCAACGGAGAACCCAGGTTGGGAACTCCGTTGCCACGTGACGACGCCCTTGGGTTGGCGCTCTAAAGAGTCGACAGCGGCGAAGTTGGGGGGAAACGTCATAAAGCCGCCCCCCGACTATTGTTTGGAGGCAAACCGCTTCTTCGCGAAGGGGTTGGAGGAGGGGGAGGGTCCTCCCCTCCCTATAGACCTCCACCCCAAAAAGAAGCGAAAAAATAAAAAATAAGAGGTGACTGGGAGCGGGGGCCCCCAGTCACCTCCAGCTCCCCAACAACATCGGGGGGCGGCCCTTCCCCTCATAACATCTGGGGGGGCGGGGGAAGGTCGGTGGTGACCCGGCCTTCCCCGGGATTCGGTTTAATTTTGGGGAGGGAGTGTAACTACTCCCTCCCCAAGGGCAGGGGCCGATTACGGCCACGCCTAGGGGGGAACTGGTGGCATGCTAACGCGATTCCCAGGTCCCCCCACATAGGCTGAAGAAGGTCACCCGCAGGGGTTTTAGTGGGTAGGCCGGAAGGGAGATTCTTCCCCCTTCCGGAGAGTCCCACATAACCCGAGGGGTTCCCCCGGACCTCTCGGGTATCCATAAAAGATTTCCCCTGCGTAACAAAAAAAAAGGTACTCTGAGCGCCCCCCTCCGTTGTGCGCCACCTTGCCGTGGTGGAGGGGCTCCCCTGGGAGAAATCCCAGGGGTCTAAGAGCGCACACATGGAAGGAATAACCATGTTAAAAAACCCGGGCAGGTCGGGCTCGTGAGGGGGGTTATCCCAACCGACCTAGGAGTGGAGTCTCCGATATAACCTCCCGTGGAAGACAACCACGTTAAAAAATTACACTTTATGGAAAAATGATGACGACAAGGCGTATAAACTTACCGCCTCCCGGAGCCCCAGAGGCCGGCGAAGGGGGGGGGGGTACTGTCCCGGTCCCCCCTGCGTCGTCATCGAGCGACGGGCTGTACAGGGCGTGCCACGCGGGCGCCCTGCACAATAGGGCTACCGCGGGAGAGGACCTCCTGACGAAAGTCCTGGGGGTCCTGGAGGGATTCCTCCTGTTAATGGGGGATGGAAGGCGCCTTGTTGGAAGCGCATGGTCGGAGGTTAATCCTCCTGGAGGTGTGGCCGAGCGTGCTTCGTACGCGTCGGTGACGAAGAGGAGAGGGCGGTCTGCGTGTCCCACACGGACGGTGGGCACGCAGACCCCCTCGGCCGGTGGTGTGTCCTCGCCCAGGTGCTTCAGGTGCCTGACGCGGGGACACACCAGGAGGTTTTGTCCCTCGGCTACCGACCGGGGCACTTGTTGCCTCCGGTGCGGTGCCGAGGGGCATCTGGTCCGGGCGTGTGCGGCCAAGGCCGCACACTGCCCGGCGTGTTCGGAGGTGGGGCGCGCGGCGTCCCACCGGATAGGGGGGCCTATGTTCCCGGAGGTTCCCCCCCGAAAGGGGGGTTCTAAAAGGAGGCGCAAGGTGGGGGGAGGTAAAATTCCCCCTACCCCCTATGATCCCGATAAGGCGCCCGCTTACGGTGACGTCGTTCGGGTCGGACTCCCCTTTTGGGGAGTGTATGGAGGTGTCGCCGGGTCGCCGGAGAGCGTCTCTTCGGCGGAGGCTGCGGTTGGGTCCGCCCCCGGGTCTGGGGAGAGCGCGCTCTCCGGGGATTCGGCGGCGGACATAGAGGAGCTCGCCCCCTTGGGGTCCCCAACTGGGTCCACCAAGGAGGCCGAGGGGGAGGAGAGGGGGGAGAGTCCCCCTCTCTTTACAACTAGACGTCAGGCGAAGAAGGGGGGTCCGGGAGGAGGGGTCCTCCCCCGACAGCCACCATTCCTCCTGGGGAGGTCATTGACCCCCCCAAGGATACGGAGGAGGCTGGGGTTGGGACGGGGGATCCCCTTTTGGATCTCAAGTTAATCCTTCTCAACCCCACTGTCCGCCTCAAACGCCTCAGCCTTCTGTATAATCAGATGGTTGAGGCTGAGACAGACGAGGAGGCCTATGCGATATACCAGGCCGTACAGGATGCTGTGGCGGCCGCAGCGAGGCCTCCTCCTAGTGAGGACCCCCCCCCCTACCGGGGGGGTCCTAGGGCAGAAAAAAAGAAGTGGTGACTGGGGGCGGGGGCCCCCAGCCACCTTCAGCCCCCCAACAACATCGGGGGGCGGCCCTCCCCCTCATAACATCTGGGGGGGCGGGGGAAGGTCGGTGGTGACCCGGCCTTCCCCGGGATTCGGTTAATTGGGGAGGGAGTGTAGCTACTCCCTCCCCAAGGGTAGGGGCCGACTACGGCCACGGCCTTGGGGGGAACTGGAGGCATGCTCACGCGATTCCCAGGTCCCCCCATACAGGCAGATGAAGGTCACCCCCAGTGGTTTTAGTGGGTAGGCCCAGGGGGACTTGTTCCCCCTGGGAGAATCCCACATAACCCTGGAGACTCCCCCGGGTCTCCAGGGTATCTATAAAAGATTTCCACTGGGTTAAAAAAAAAAAAAAAAAAAAAAAACAGGTACTCTGAGCGCCAGCGCTGCCAGAAGTGGTTCCTCATCAATTGAAGCGGACGCCACCCGGAACCTAATTGCCCAGGTTGATTGACCTCTATGTAGGGTTCTGGAGGAGCGACGAGGGGCCTCCCAATGAGGAAGTGTCCGGGCGTCAATGCTGAGACGTCGTTCGGATCAGGGCTGAGCGCGCTGATTGGTCGAGAATTGAGACAAGCTTCTATGCTAGCCAGCACGGTAGAGAGTTGCTCATACGTGAGCTTGGAGTCGCCGATGACTCTGTAAAGGTGACGCTTCATCGACTTAACGTTGGATTCCCAAATGCCTCCGAAGTTTGGAGCCCGAGGGGGGATGTATCGCCACTCGACTCCGTCGGAAGCTACGGCAGCTGCCACAGCTTGTCCGGTAGCGGAGGTCTCAGAGAAGAGCCTGCGCAGCTCGGCTTCGCTGCCCTTGAAGGTAGTGCCGTTATCGCTGTAGATAACCCTGCAGAGACCGCGTCGAGCGGCGAAGCGACGGTATGCGGCTAAAAAGGCGTCCGTGGTTAAGTCGGAGACTACCTTTAAATGGATGGCCTTGACGACGAGGCACACGAATACAGCGACGTATCCCTTGGAGGTCTTCATCCCTCGGCCAGATGACGCCTTCAGCCAGAAGTAGCCGGCAAAGTCGACTCCAGAGTGAGCAAATGGTACAGCCGGTTTCGTTCGAATGGCTGGCAGTGGCGCCATTTGCTGCTCGAGGGTGATGGCGTTGTGACGGGCGCATGTGACGCAACTCCGCACAATGCGTCGGATTGTGGTATTGGCGCGTAGGACCCAGAATTTCTGCAACAGGTAACTATGTACTAGTCTGTAACCCCCATGAAGGGTAGAAATGTGAGCCTTTCGAATGAGGAGGACAGTGACGTGATGGTTTTTCGGAAGAATGATCGGATGTTTTTTGGATTCCGAAAGGAAGGAATTCTGAAGTCTGCCACCGACACGAATCAAGCCTAGGGTGTCGACGAAGGGCAGAAGTTTGCGAAGAGGACTGCTAGATTGAAGCCTCCCTCCTTGAAGCGAGACGCTGGAACTCTTCCGAAAACGCCTCCATTTGCACCAACCTGACAAGCGTCACTGAACCGAAGGATAGTTCCTGTGCAGACAGAAAGCCATTGCAGTGATCAGATTTTGCCAGCTTCGAATTTAGTCGCCAGCGATGTACGTAAGCAAGAATTGCGCACATCTTGTCGAAAGAGGAGAATCTGATTAGCCAATCAGAAAATGGAGAGTTAGACTGAGTCAGCCAGATATTGACTCGATTACGTGATTCCAACTCCGTGGCTTCGAGTCTAGGATTAGAAGGCCATTTGGCTTGTGGTAGAGTCAGCCAATCAGGACCTCTCCACCAGATCTCCGATTCCCGCAACTGCCGTGGCGAGCACCCTCTCGTAGCCAGGTCCGCCGGATTGTGAATGGATCTAACGTGGCGCCAAGTAGCTGTTGGTAGAGACGTGGTAATCTCACTGACTCTGTTCGCCACATATGCCTTCCACTTGGATGGGTGCGACCGTAGCCATGACAGAACTACTTGAGAATCGCACCAACAATGAATTTGCGCCGGTTGGGTCTCCAGTTGCGGCAGAGTGACCGTGATCAGCCGAGCAAGAAGAGAGGCTCCACATAGTTCGAGCTTGGGAAGGCTAACGACTTTCAAGGGCGCGACCTTGGATTTGGCCACGAGAAGTCGTGTTGTCGATGCTGCTGGGACTACGACGTAGATGGTGGCTGCAAATGCGCGCTCGGATGCGTCGCAGAAGCCGTGGAGATGCCACTCCGTAGCTCTATTAGTCCCCAACCAACGTGGGATCTCTATAGCCTCAAGATCCTTCAGTTCTGTCCGGTATGCAATCCAGGCCTGTTTGAATTCCTCTGTGACTTGAGTGTTCCAATCCGCTCCTTGAAGCCACAAACATTGCAGCAGCAACTTGGCCCGTATGACCACTGGAGAGACCCAGCCCACCGGGTCGAACAGCGTGGCAACTTGCGACAGGATTGTGCGTTTCGTCACTGAGGGAGATGAGGGCGGAAGACGCACTTCAAAATTGAAAACATCCGTGTGGGGTAGCCATTTTAACCCAAGTGTTGAAATCGTATCGATCTCACTCAGCTTCCTGTGATGCAGCGGCTCAGCTGCGCCCCGAAGATCGACGTGATTGGCAGCCCACTTATCCACCGCCATACCTGCTGAAGATAAAATACCAACAAGCTCAGTTTTAGTAGCTTCCGTCTCCTCGAGTGTGTCTCCCCCTGCCAAAAAATCCACATAGCGGTTTTTTTGGATTAGCTTAAATCCAAGTGGAAAGCGGTGCGCCTCCTTTTCGACAAAATCCAGCATGCAAGCGTTAGCATGGAACGGAGCAGAGGCCGTACCGTAGGTCACCGTGAGTAGACGGTATGAAAGTAGCGGCGACTCGGGTGAAAACCTCCAGAAGATGCCAGTCTAAGTCCTGCGGGTGGATTAGCATCTGCCGAAACATCTTTACCACGTCGCAGGTGAACGCGTATTGGAAGAAACACCATCTCAGGAGCACGACCAAAAGATCCTCCTGCAACTTGGGACCTTGGGACTTTGGGTATGGAGCAGGGAATTGAGTGAAACTCCCATGGCGTCCTTCTGAGAGCCGTTAAATACGACGTGGATTTTACGGTTGTCCCCCTTAACCCTTAGAGTCATAGTGGGAAGCATGCTTCCCACCTACATTCTCTTATTCTTTTTCTCCTTATTCGAAGCCCAGAGCGTTTTGAAGGGTGAAATATTGTATATTATGACCAGAACATCTCACGTTACTGATATATGATGGTATTAATCACCCTTTGCATACTGTCAATTAGCTGTCAATAAGTTAATGTGAAAAAATAGGTATTTTTATGGAAAAAAATCATGTTCTCCATAAAGAGAGCTATTTGTGTGAAGAAAACTATGTACCCACAAGTTTTTGGGGTCGCTGAATACGATTCCGATGTCAAAATCGGGTTTTGACAGTTGACAGCTGTCAAAATTGGAGGGACATTCTGAAAAATTTATTTTTTTGTATGACAATTCTAGCCTTTTCGGAAGTCTTTTCATATTTACAAGTTTTAAATACGATTTTGTACTTTTGACAATATTTGGCAGCTGTCAAGTACCAAAAATCCTTTGAAGATGATAGTATCAATCATGGTCCCCGTACAAAAAGTGATCTACGTGAACAAAATGTGTATGCATACGTTTTTTGGGCCGCTGATGACGATTGTCATGTCAAATGTTGACAGTTGACAGCTGGAATGACGTCAAAAACTTGAATCTGGTAAAATTTCTTCAGGGTTCTCGACATTACGGATAATTTGATAGATAGTTGACAGCTTTCAATGATAGAAATTGATAATCCGTGCCCATATTTGTACTCAACAACATCGAAAACATGAACGTAGCATATTTTTCCATATTGATAGTACATATCAGTTCACTTGACAGTTACTTGACAGCTGTCAAGTGTCAAAATGGTCAATCTGACACCGGATTCGAGTTCAGCGACCTCGAAAACATAAAATCTAACTAATAATTTATTGAGATATACTTTCAAAAAAATGTGTGACTGAGAGGGTTAAAGACAGGGTGATGTGGCAAATAATAAGATTGCCTCGGGTTTGCCTCGTCCCCCGGAACCACTTCCATGTGGCCGAGATCGATGTACTCACGCATGAATGCGGAGTATGCGGCTGCGACATCGGGTTGTTTGACGAACCGACGTTCCAGACGGCTCATGCAAGCCCGAGCAGTCGAGTCGGTGGCGAAGAATTGAGGTGTTCCGGAGAAGGGAAGCCGCACGACGTAGCGACCTTCCCGGTTGCGAGAGGATGTCTCCCTGAAGTGCTTAAGACACTCCTGGTCACTCGGCGACAGCCGATGCATCCGTGGAATCTCCTCCGTCTCCCAGAACTTAGCCACAGCTTCTGTGAGCTCGTGGTTAATCGACACGTGATGCACTGTCGTGGCATCAACAAGATCGTCGTTCGGTCCGGCGCTGCCTAAGAGAACCCAACCAAAGATGGTTTCCTGCGCGGTTGGAGCTTGAAGAGGATTGGCGGCCTTCCGAATCCCGGGTTGAATGGTGGCGCCGAAGACTGCAGAACTGAGGATGCAGTCTACTCTGCTGGGCACCCCAAACTGAGGATCGGCCAGATGAAGGCCGTCGAGATGACTCCAATGGTTCCGAGGCTTGATCTGTCTCCCCTCCGATGGTGCGCCACCTTGTCGTGGTGGAGGGGCTCCCCGGAATTCATTCCGGGGTCTAAGAGCGCACCGGGGCGTTGTGGGTGCCGGCCCCCCTGTGTCTGGGGTGGATGCCTTTCGGGGCATGCCACCTGGCATGGGGTGGGGTTTCCGGCGTCCCACTTTTGGGGTGGTGCCGCTCCCGGGCCGCTCGGACATATTCCGAGGTCGGGGCCGGGAGCGGCGGTGGGGCTGGGGCGGTTTCTAGGGGCATAGCCCGTGGACTCCGGCCCAGCCACGCGTGGTGCGATGGAAGGAAAACCATGTTAAAAAACCCGGGTAGGCCGGACCCGTGAGGTGGGTGAAGCCAACCGGCCTAGGAGTGGAGTCTCCGAGGTAACCTCCCGTGGAAGACAACCACGTTCAAAAATTACGTTTCATGAATAGTTTGGCCACATATGGAGAAAATGTACCGCCCCAGAGGTGTCGGAGCCTCAGGGGTCGGCGTAGGGGGGTTTCGGGTCTGGGCCCCTCTACGTCGTCATCAGGCGACAGACCGGGTGGAAGGTGCAGCGCAGGCCTTCCATGCAAGGCAGCGACTGCGGACGGGACTCTCCGAACTTTGCTTCGGAGAGTCCTTGTGGAGGTCCTCCACCTCTTGGAGGAGGAGGATGTGAGGAGGAGGTGTGCGTGTTCGGGGAGGTCTTCCCCTCCGAACCGCAATGGGGACGGATGTCCCAGGGTGGCCGCGACATCCTCGTATGCCGCGGCGGTGTGGAGGGGCGGGCCTGTGCTCACCCGATTTACGTCGCTATCGTCCCCTCGACCAGGTGTTATAAATGCCTGGCGAGGGAACATATCAGAAGGTGGTGTCCTTCTGCCGCCGACCAAAGCAAGTGCTGCTTCAGGTGCGGGGCAGAAGGGCACCACATTGGGGCGTGTGCGGCTAAGGCCGCACACTGCCCCAAGTGTGCGGAGGAGGGGTACGCCGCTTCCCACCGAATAGGTGGGGGCGCGTGCCTGGAGGTCCCTCCCCGTAAGGGTAGAGGGAGGAGAAGAAGGAGAAGAGGGAAAACCTTTTCTCCTCCTGTAGAGTTGGTGGAGGCTGCCACCGTGGAAAGCGGGGTTCTTTCCGTGGAAGCGGTAGTGGCCTCCAGAGGAGGTACGGTCCCCGTGGGGGCTCCTACTGGAGTCCCCATGGAGGTGGAGGTGGGGGGAGCAATCCTCCCTCCCTCTTGTAGAGGTGGGTGGAGGTAGGGGGGAAAAATCCCCCCTCCCCATGGAGGTGGATGGGAGAGAGGAGGAGCGACTCCCTCTCCCTCCTATGGAGGTGAGTGAGAGTAGGGGGGAGGAATTCCTCCCCCTCTCCATGGAGGTGAATGGGGGAGAGAGGGAGAAATCTTCCCTCCCCTCACACAGGTGGGTGGGGGAACGGGGGAGAAATCCCCCCTCCCCCAAGAAAGTGAAGGACCCTGGGTTGGATGTGGCCCACATGGGTCTTGAGATGGTGAGAGAGGATGGGGGAGGGGCGGGAGACTTAAAACTCTCCCGTCTCCTCCCCACGGTCATCCTCTCGAGGGTGACCGACAAGGAGGTGGGGGCGGCGGCCTTCTTGGACGCCGTCCCCTTGGCTGCAGCGGTCGGGAGGAAACCTAAGGGGGGGCCAAGGCTCCTCCCAAGGCGGAGAGCCGAGGGGGGAGTCCCCCCTCCCAGGATGAGGGGGTCGTCGCCCACACTACTGGGGCCGCTCCTCTGGTGCCGTCTGCGGCGGGGGGAGAGGTCGGGGGAGGCAGAGTACTCTCTTGCTCTCTTTTGCTCTCCTCCACCGTTCCTCCGTCGTGGGGGGCACCATCGATGAGATGCTGACCGCCTTGGCGAACGACATCATCCCCCCGGCCCCTATGGAGCTATGGGAGAAGGTGGTGGAGACGGTCAGACGCCGAGACCCCCGGGTTGCCGGGGGTCTTCGAAAGATTTGGGGGGAGGGGGCCAAGGAGACAAAGTTCCTGGCCACTGTCCTCTCCCGGGGATCCGGTAGAGTCGACGACGTTAAGGGCACCGTCACGAAACTGGCGGCGGAGCATCCCGGCTGGGAGCTCCGTTGCCACGTGACGGGAAGCCGAGGTCGGCGCACCGGGTCCCCTGCAAAAGTGAAGTCGGGGGTAGCACAACACAAGCACCCTCCGACTACAGGGTTCAAGCAAACCGTTTCTTCGTGAAAGGGTTGGAGGAGGGGGAGGATCCTCCCCCCCTAAAGACCTTTACCCCAAACCGAAGAAACGGAATAAGAAGAGATGACTGGAGGCGGGGGCCCCCAGTCCCCTCTTGCCCCACGAACACCCGGGGGCGGCCCCCCTCTTAACAACTGGGGGGGCGGGGGAAGGTTGCGGTGACCCAACCTTCCCCGAGATTTGGTGGTTAATCTGGGGGGGGGGAGTATAACGACTCCCTCCCCAAGACAGGGACCGGGTTACGGTCAAGCCCTGGGGGGAGTGGGATGAAATGCCTCAGGCGATGCCCTACTCCCCCCTATCACCGGTGGGAGTTTTAGTGGGTATACCTGGGACTTACACTTTAAGTCCCAGGGAGTCCTACATAACTCGCGGGCTCTCCCCGAAGCCCGCGGGTATCCATAAAGGATTTCTCCCGCCTTACCAAAAAAAAAAAAGGCTTGACCTGTCTCCTAGGCAACAGGTTGGAGACCCTCCTCAACACCAGAGCTGAGAATTCGAGACAGAAATTAGTATCTCGCTGAGATTTTAGAGTGAGTTTGACTCGACTCTGCGCAACGGCATTCGTGGTGCCGCCCGTGCCGTTCACGATGACGTGCACGGGGTTGCGCTTCAGACTGAGCGCCTGGACGACGTGCTCCGAGACTATGCATTGCTCTGCACAAGAATCGAGAAGCACACGAGCAGTCATAGAAACCCCGGTTTCAGACTGTAAAGTGACCACGGCCGTCGCTAGTAGTTGGTTAGTGCCGCAGAATTCACTAAAATTCTGACGAGAGCCTAAGGTAACATGATGCGTGTTGGCTTCTTCTGGTGATTCCGGGAGGCGTTGCGCCGTAGCCCCGGAGTGTTGTCCGTCCTGATGAAGTAACGTGTGATGCAAACCAGCGCACACGCGACATCGGGACTTCGAATTGCAGTCGTCGACCTTGTGACGGCCGCGAAGGCAATTCGTGCAAAGACCCTTGCTGGTAACAGAATGCTTTCGTTTACTTGGGGACAGGGCGATAAAGCTTGTGCATCTGTACGCCCAGTGTGGTCCCTAGCAGTGAAAGCAGGAAACCTTCACCTGTGATTTTGATGAAGGTGACCCTGAAGAGGTCGAAACTGTTGCATGGACGGCCGCACCTTTCCCGTTGGATTTGCTTCTCGAATTCTTCTGCTGACCACTAGACTTGACTCTGGAATCAGTGGACGACTGCGTCACCGCCTCTACCCTGTCCAGGGTTTGAATACGGTTTTCCATAAATTTTTTAAAAAATTTGAATTTTTGGAAAGGATCCGTCCCGAATGGTTTCGATTTGCTTAGCCCAATCCATGCGTGAAGCAGGAGCTAGCTTGGACTCGATGCATTGAATGAACACCATATCCCAGTGTTCGACAGGAAGTTTCAATGATTTGAAAGCGTTGATGCTTTCGTTAGTCGTGTTGAGAAGGGTGCTCAAATGCGTGCTCGTCTCTTTGACCGAAGAGGGCAGCGTGAGCAACGCATTGAAGTGAGTGGAAAACCTGAGGAAGATATTGTCGTACCTACTGCGGAGCGACTCCCAGGCAGTGGTAAAATTGTCTCCTGTGACCTCCAGTCCCTTGAGTTTGCTCTCCTCCCAGAGAATTGAGAAGGTGCTGAAACTTAATGACCGGAGTCATGTTCGGGTCATCTAAAACAAGCGCTTGAAACTTGCTCTTAAAACTCTGCCAATCTCTTTGAGTCCCGTCAAATTTCGGGAGCTTGACCCGCTCGAGTGCAGAAGGCGAAGACAAAAAGGCTGGAGCAGATCTGTCCGCTGGTCTGGAGCCCGGCACGGGCAGAGATTTCGCGGTGATGCGTTCGGTAAGCCAAGATTTGGCTGACATGTACGCTGACATCCCCGACTCATACAAGCCTTCCTTATAATATGTACGACCTTTGAGCTCTTCGGCAAGAGAACACAGCTCATAATCCCTTGACCTGAACGCGGTCCAATATTCCTCCAGAACCTACGGTCTCGAGTCTCATAGTCGCTCAGCGTCATGTCCCTCGCTGCCTTCTGTTTCGACGTGTTTGCCTGAAAGTTTGTGATCAACTCGTGGTCACGTCTTCTTCAAAAGGAAATGATGACAGAGAAGAACATTCTAGAAAAGCGCAGTATAAAAGTAGTTGCTGAGAAGGGACGGTCGCCAGTCTACTTTGAGCACTTCGAGTACGATCCACATTTTTCTGAGCTTTGTAAATCGCACGCAAAATAGAATAGTAGCCTTCTATCCCATCGCGAATAGTGTCCGCGTTAGCAAAGTCGCTTGCTTTGCTATTATAACACGCGCGCTTCATTGGAGTCGCTTGCTCCACGCGTTCGCGGAATTGTGTTTGCACGCATCCTAAATGCTTTCGGGCGTGTCTCACGCTTTTCACAGCGGACTCGCATTGTCCGTGCGGCGTTCCATATCGCGACCTGAAAGTGTACGAACTGTGTAAATATTTCTTGTATATATTAAGACTTTTATTTTTGACTGTGTTTTTAAATATACTTTTGTTAACTGTTAAACTTGCGTGTGATTCTTTTGTGTGTGCGTGCTTGTGACTCTGACTTCCCAACGCACAGTGGTCGATTTCTAAAAAAAGGTGAACTTTATTCATAACTAATTCATCATAATATATAAGGTAAATGAAAGATGATGTTTCTCTAATTTTTAAGCACGCTACATTCATTTTTGAGATTGTTTTAGTCGTACCTCATATCTTAAAGATGCCATAGCCCTAAAGATGCTGTCGCATGACTCTACAAGCGTGCACTGGGGGCTGTGACTTACAAATAAACCTATCTTTGTGCGACTCGCCGATTTCATTGAAACTTTGCACACTTGTAGAGTAGGCAAAAATAATGGATACGTATTTTTTTTATCGGCAATGGTCAACATTAAGTTTCAATAAAATTGGCGAGTCACATAAAGATAGATTTACTTGTTTGTTAGATTGTAAATTAACATATGCTAATTCCAATTATATTTGTTCGCGAGCGAACGAAGGGCTCCGCTAAGCCCTTAGCACGCTGCATTGCATCGCCTGTGTTGCATGGCCTGTGCAACATAGGTGGTGTAATGCAGCACTAACATACGTGGAGAGTAGCGGCAGTGATGTGTGTTACATCGCACATATTACTGTCGTTGCTCTCCATTCACGCGGCACGCGGGACTTATGTCCCAACGCGCTACATTGCCGAACTTAGCCGCGCTCATGCGGAGCGCGCTTGACGAGAGATACGGCGGCGCTGCCGTTCCCCTAAAAGTTCAAAAGGCCTTAGTCATCGTCCCCAATTCGTTCTTTCCAATTACATTTATGTACAATTATTTATTTCGACTTTTCCGAGCTCTTCTGGAGTTTTTTTTTCATGTCGTCATTTCCTTCAAGAGGAAGACGACAGGAAAGAACATTCCAGAAAAGCACAGTATAAAAACGGAAGCAGAGTGGGGACGAGGGCCAGTCTACTTTGAGCAATTCGAGTACGACCCGCGTTTTCATAGTTAAATTCACGCAATTATTCGCACGCCAATTCGCACGCTTATCTTCGGATAACCGCCGCTTATCCGACTTTGCATCGAGTTCGCGACAGCAAAGTCGCTTTCTTTGCTGCGTCTGCTACGCGCGCTGTCTTGGAGTCGCCTGCTCCACGCGTTCGCGAACTGTACATTCGCACACGTCTTATCCACTCTCGGTCGCGTTTCACGCTCCTCACCGTGGACTTGCAGTGTCTGCGCTGTGGTTAGTGAGCTGAAAGTGTTTGAGTGTGTGGTAAACTGTATATAATTCTGTAAATATTGCGACTTTGATTGACTTGTATAGTGACTGTAAATATACTCTTGTGATCAGTGTTCAAAAACTTGCGTGTGAAATTCTTTTGTGTGTGCGTGTACGTTTTATCCTAACGGCTCCATTCCGTACCGAACATTTTGGTCCTTCGAGCCGGATTTCCTGGGAACCGGCACTGCGAGAACGTTCGTGTGCGGTGAGACCAATCAGGATCTGTAATCGAAATGGAGCCATTACTGGTTGCTCAACAGGAGATTTTCGGGCGTATCGCACGTACGCTCGAAAATCTCAAGAAAGCGGGCGCAGCCAAGATCAGCGGGCCGCTGATTGCAACCACGCTCAAGCTGCTAGACGGCAGATGGGCGAAGTTTGAGGAGCAGCACGAGCGGATGCGCAGCTTGCACTGGGCCGAGATGAAGGCCCACGAATACTACGTGCAGGACTTTTACGGGAAGGTGGAACTCGTCTACACCCAACAGCGAGCCGCGCTGTTGGAGCTCGAGGTGTCCAAGACCTCGCGCTTCGAGGACGAGCAGAAACCGGAGCAGCCCGCTCCTCCCCGCACCACATTGCCTCGCATCCAACTGCCGAGCTTCTCCGGGAAGTACGAGGACTGGCCGTCCTTCCGAGACCTCTTCCGGTCGTTGATCGTCAACGACCCGGCAATCTCCGACGTCACTAGGTTGCATTACCTAAAGACGAGCCTGCAAGGGGAGGCGGAATTGTTAGTGCGAAGTATGCCGACCACAGAGACCAATTTCGGTCGCGCATGGGATGCGCTGACCGGTTTTTACGAAAATACTCGCCTGCTGGTGCGGTCATACTATGCCGCATATACGGCCCTGCCGAAGATGAAGGCCGAGTCGCCGGCAGAGCTTCGCAAGCTTTTCCACGCGATGTCGAGCACGGTCGGCTCGCTGGAGAGTATCGGGCGCCCCATCTCGAGCAGTGAGGACCTCTTCGTGTTCCTCACTGTCGAGATGCTCGACCCCCGCTCGCGGCGCGAGTGGGAGAACGCCGTCGGCGGCACTACGGATCCGCCGACGTATGCCGAGCTGCGGCAATTCGTTGAGAAAAGGTTGCATACCTTGGACGCGATGCAGCCTTCCAGGGTGGAACCAACAACCTCCGCGCGCTCTCACCACGTGAAGCAAGAGGTCGCCAGAGGAGATCAAGCCGAACGGAGGAAGGAGCGGTGCACCTTGTGCGAGAAAGACCACTTCCTCATGGTCTGCGACGTGTTCCGAGGGAAAGCGGCGGTAGACAGACGTCACTTCGTCGAGGAGGCCCGGCTCTGCTGCAACTGCCTGGGCAAGCATGGCGTTGGTGAGTGCCAATCTAAGCGGAATTGCGCTGTTTGCAAGGGTCGGCACCACTCGGCGCTCCACGATGCGTTCTCACCCTCTGTGAGCGCTGCGGGATCCGGGAATGTGCGAACGTCCCACGTTGCGCGACGCGAACTGGGGGAGCGCGCTGCGGTCCTGTTGGCCACCGCAAGGATCGCCGTACGTGACCAACACGGCGGACTGCATTCCGCGAGAGCCCTGATCGACCAGGGCTCGGAAGTTACTATCGTGACGGAAGCTTTCGTGCAGCGGTTGCGTCTTCCGCGCGTACGCACACCCGTGACCGTCTTCGGCGTAGGCGGACAGCGGGCGTAGCGCGCGGACAAGTGCAGTTGGACATTTACTAGCGTCGGCAGGACTGCCCGATCACCGTGTCCTGCTCCCGCGGTTGACGGTGTATGCCGGCATCGACAGCGTGGCCGTCCGGGATTGGCCTCATCTCCGCGACGTGGAGTTGGCGGATCCGGACTTTGCGTCGGCGGATCGCATCGACGTGCTTCTCGGCGCCGACGTGTACGCCGCCATTCTCGGCTCTGGTGTCCGTCGCGGAGGGCCTCGCGATCCTATTGCGCAACAGACGAGCCTCGGATGGATCGTCTCCGGGGCGGTGGACGCGGCCGCTCCTCTCTCTCCCGTCGCGCACCACTGTTCAGCGCGACGCGGAACCGGAGCTGTCCACACGGTTAGTGCGGGGCACCTCGTGACGGCACACGGGATTGGCGGAGCTCACCCCGTTCGTCGACGACGAAGGAAGGCTGCGGGTCGGCGGTCGTCTGAGGCACGCGGTGCAGGCCTACACCAAGAAGCACCTACTTATCCCGTCCAGGGACTCCGCATTCACTCGGCTGGTGACCGACGCCAGCCACGCAAGGGCTCTCTGCGGCCGAGGGCAGCAGACGCTAGGTCTGCTGCGCCAGCGGTTATGGGTGCCGGACGGACGGATCATCGTCAAGAGCCGCATTCATCACTTCCCATGGTGCGTGCTATGGCGGGCGGCGACACCCCAACAGCTCTTGGGATCACCGACGCCTGCCTCAACTCGCGGCCGAACGCTCCCCTGTCCGATGATCCGGACGCCGTCGCCGCGCTCACTCCCGGGCACTTCCGTGTCGGCACTGCGTTGCTGGCAGTCCCGAAACCGACACTCGCGGAAGTGTCGGTCAAGCGCCGTTCGCGTTGGCGGCATGTCCGGATGCTGAGGGACCACCTTTGGCGTCGGTGGTCCCAAGAATGTTTGCACCGTTTGGCCGACCGCCCGAAATGGCGAACAACGGCACAAAACCCACGTAACGGTCAGCTGTGCCTCGTGCGTAGCGCGATCACATCGCCGGGAAGGTGGCCGTTCGCCCGTACGACGACACTTCACCCGGGCGACGACGGCCACGTGCGCGCGGCCGAACTGAAGACGGCCACTTCACAACTCACGAAAATCGGGGTTTTGCCGGTGGAAACCGGTCTTAACGCACGCGGCACAGCTGATCGATAGCACGAATGTAACACGCGATATCACTCGCGTAATGCGATGCGAAGCACGGCACGCGGCGAGCACGTGCTTCGCGAAATCCGCCTGCACCACGCGGGTGCTACTCCCTACGCCGTACGCGACACCATACCGCGGCTCGCGCGGCGCTTAGCCGCGAACGTCACGCGCTTCGCGCGCTCGCCGCGCGCGAAGCAAATTCGCGAATTATTTCGTCCGGTAAAATTACCGGAGGCGGGCGGAATGTTCGCGAGCGAACGAAGGGCTCCGCTAAGCCCTTAGCACGCTGCATTGCATCGCCTGTGTTGCATGGCCTGTGCAACATAGGTGGTGTAATGCAGCACTAACATACGTGGAGAGTAGCGGCAGTGATGTGTGTTACATCGCACATATTACTGTCGTTGCTCTCCATTCACACTGCACGCGGGACTTATGTCCCAACGCGCTACATTGCCGAACTTAGCCGCGCTCATGCGGAGCGCGCTTGACGAGAGATACGGCGGCGCTGCCGTTCCCCTAAAAGTTCAAAAGGCCTTAGTCATCGTCCCCAATTCGTTCTTTCCAATTACATTTATGTACAATTATTTATTTCGACTTTTCCGAGCTCTTCTGGAGTGTTCTTTTCATGTCGTCATTTCCTTCAAGAGGAAGTGACGACAGGAAAGAACATTCCAGAAAAGCACAGTATAAAAACGGAAGCAGAGTGGGGACGAGGGCCAGTCTACTTTGAGCAATTCGAGTACGACCCGCGTTTTCATAGTTAAATTCACGCAATTATTCGCACGCCAATTCGCACGCTTATCTTCGGATAACCGCCGCTTATCCGACTTTGCATCGAGTTCGCGACAGCAAAGTCGCTTTCTTTGCTGCGTCTGCTACGCGCGCTGTCTTGGAGTCGCCTGCTCCACGCGTTCGCGAACTGTACATTCGCACACGTCTTATCCACTCTCGGTCGCGTTTCACGCTCCTCACCGTGGACTTGCAGTGTCTGCGCTGTGGTTAGTGAGCTGAAAGTGTTTGAGTGTGTGGTAAACTGTATATAATTCTGTAAATATTGCGACTTTGATTGACTTGTATAGTGACTGTAAATATACTCTTGTGATCAGTGTTCAAAAACTTGCGTGTGAAATTCTTTTGTGTGTGCGTGTACGTTTTATCCTAACGGCTCCATTCCGTACCGAACAATATTAAAAAAAGTTTTTAGAGATACTGAATTTATTTTTAAGATTATAAGACAAATTTAAAAAATGTATATACATAAATATTTCACCGGTCCGGAACTTTTTCACCCTTATAAAACTAGTTGGCATAATCTATCCATAAACTTTATCATCTGCTTCGCTCAAGTCTTCTTTTCTTTCGTCTTTTTCTTCTTGTTCTTCTATTTCGATGATATCTGTATCCTTCTCTCGATCTCGGTCTTCTGCATCGTCTTCCTCTACGAGTAGATTCCACATCTCCTGATCCTCTGATTTTTTGCTTTCTCGTGATTTCGGCAAGCTTGAACAGGCCATTCACAGGTCATTACTCACAAGGAGATGACGCCAACTTGAAAATCGCTTTTCTAATGAGTCTTAGCGCGTTCGATAGGTTAAAGGTAGGGGATAAAAACCCTAAAGGGATTTGTGCTTATGGGTCTTAGTTTATGAGAAATTGCAAAGCAAAGTTAGATTCACGGAACTCGGCCCCATATAAGCGGTAAGGTTAGACTGTTTAGCAAGAACGCGGCGTAGCCGAGGGAACTGAGGCTCTCCTGTCCCAATGTTTTTTGCGTCGATGGCGAGCGTTCGAGTCCCGCTGCTCGGATTTTTTTTTTTTTATGTAAGGTATATAATAAAACTTTTTTACTCATTATTTATTTTTTTACATGAATTCCGTTTTTTTTAAATTAAGGAAATTTTAAGGCTGTTTAAATATTAAACAAAATCAGTTTTGCAATCATATAATACTTATATTTTTCACACAATATATGAATGTTTGTCCACAAAATATATATATAATAAAAACGTTCTATGTGGTATAAAATATTTTCATGCTTTCACAATATTGTGGATGAAAATTCATATAGAAACATCAAAAACATAAATTTTTTTCGCACCATGAACATTTTATAAATGACTTGGTTTGTCCACGCACGCATTTGATATTGTAAATGTTTGGAGGAAAGCATAATTGATTTACATTTAAAAATATATCTCTTTTATCAGATAGTTTAGACGCATACCATGCATATTCAAGCATACATTTAAATTTCGATGCTGATAATAAATAATGAACCAGTGATTGTATGCGAATTGCATCAAATCGAGTATTTAATTGTATGCTTTTGTCACCTAAAAGTAAGTCCGGATAGTTTTGTATTTTTTTAATTATTATTTTTACCTGCCTATAAAAATAAATACATCACAAGGTTGACATATCGGCGTACATTTTGGTGGTATGATTTGTAAATTACAAATCGGGTTTGTTATTCTCATCAAGGAATATTTCGTTGTAAGTTTGAATATTCTTTTGTCCTCCCCAAGAATCAACAATAAATAAACACTTATTATTACCGACGTATGGCTTAATAACAGTTTTTAAATATTGTTCGTTTTTAAATATTGTTCTATTCTAATGATTTTCGCAAGGACTTTGTGTCCCGCCAGTTGCGTAGCAACATTTATAAAGTGAGTAGGAATATTGTGCAATAAAAATGGAGACAATAGACATTACTAGCTCAACAATTGAATATATACAACTACTTGCAAAATGCGATATCTCCAAGGAAGATTTGACGGATGCGATTGAATATTTTCGTGGTAAATATAATATTATTAATGAATAATTGAAGAAAATGTGTAATTATGAACATTTGAAATAATTGAAATGTTTATTTGTAGATATTATTATACAGTTTAATTTAATAAATGCTGACGCGCCACGGAAATTTTCTGACCAAGCCAAATTAATTGGTGGTAAATTATTTGAAAAATTTGTTAAACTGTTGGGACAGCACGAAATTTTGGAAGAAAATGAATATTTTAAAAATGAAGAAAATGTTTCTTATGAAAGTGTGCCGAGTACAAGTCACAGTACACTTGATGAAGAATACGAACCTCCACAAAAAGTTTCTGTACTGGAAACAGTACCATATAATATAAAATTAAAAATTGTAATAACTACTCAAGAACATCCAAATTGGAGCTTCCGTACGTTACAGAGACGATTTAGAAAATATTTAAAGCGTCCTGCTGATGTGGCACGTTTTAAAAAGGCTGTATTGTCAGGTGGCACTTATAGAGATAAATTAACTTTAATAAAAACTAATGTGTACGATCGTTTCGTAGAAGCGAGAAATAATAACCAATTAGTTACAAGATGTTTGCTGCGACAGTGGGCCATAGCTGCAGCCGCGCAATATGAAAAACAGGAAGACGAAGAACATAATGTTTTCCATTTCGTAGCTTCAAGTACGTGGTTGAGCATTTTTCTACGCGAATATAGAATTTCGAATCGTCGTGTTGTCAGATATATATCGAAAAAAGAGGCAACTTCTCCAGAAGATGTGGTAAAATCAGCTGAACAATTCCAAAGATTAATTAAAACAATTTCACCAGATTATGAACCTGATTTCATAATTAACACAGATCAAACGGGCTGTGAGTACAGAGTCAACGTATCGCGAACTTATGCACATACTGGAGAAAAATTAATTAAATTATATATCGGCGATTTAAATAAAGTTTCGCATTCGTATACCGCCCAATATTCGTTTACAAAATCCGGGAAATTATTAAATAAAGTTTTTATTTGTTTACAAGAATATGATGATAAATTTGGAGTGCGCGTACAAAAAGAAGTAGATGAATTATGTAAATTATGTAAAAATGTCGTTGTCGTATGTTCCAAGTCCGGTAAATTAACATCATCATTGTACGAACAATATTTAAAAACTGTTATTAAGCCATACGTCGGTAATAATAAGTTTTTATTTATTGTTGATTCTTGGGGAGGACAAAAGAATATTCAAACTTATAACGAAATATTCCTTGATGAGTATAACAAACCGACTTGTAATTTACAAATCATACCACCAAAATGTACGCCAATATGTCAACCTTGTGATGTTTATTTTTATAGGCAGGTAAAAATAATAATTAAAAAAATACAAAACTGTCCGGACTTACTTTTAGGTGACAAAAGCATACAATTAAATACTCGATTTGATGCAATTCGCATACAATCACTAGTTCATTATTTATTATCAGCATCGAAATTTAAATGTATGCTTGAATATGCATGGTATGCGTCTAAACTATCTGATAAAAGAGATATATTTTTAAATGTAAATCAATTATGCTTTCCTCCAAACATTTACAATGTCAAATGCGTGTGTGGACAAACCAAGTCATTTATAAAATGTTCATGGTGCGAAAATAATTTATGTTTTCGATGTTTCTATACGAATTTTTATCCACAATATTGTGAAAGCATGAAAATATTTTATACCACATAGAACGTTTTTATTATATATATATTTTGTGGACAAACATTTATATATTGTGTGAAAAATATAAGTATTATATGATTGCAAAACTGATTTTGTTTAATATTTAAACAGCCTTAAAATTTCCTTAATTTAAAAAAAACGGAATTTATGTAAAAAAATAAATAATGAGTAAAAAAGTTTTATTATATACCTTACATAAAAAAAAAAAAATCCGAGCAGCGGGACTCGAACGCTCGCCATCGACGCAAAAAACATTGGGACAGGAGAGCCTCAGTTCCCTCGGCTACGCCGCGTTCTTGCTAAACAGTCTAACCTTACCGCTTATATGGGGCCGAGTTCCGTGAATCTAACTTTGCTTTGCAATTTCTCATAAACTAAGACCCATAAGCACAAATCCCTTTAGGGTTTTTATCCCCTACCTTTAACCTATCGAACGCGCTAAGACTCATTAGAAAAGCGATTTTCAAGTTGGCGTCATCTCCTTGTCAGTAATGGATCTGAGCTGAGGAGAAGTCTTCGAAAAAGGTCATCGTTCGTATTTTCTCTCGAATTTTTCCGTGTGAAATACTCCCGAAAGAACCGGAATTCTTTATTTTTTGACTCAGCAGCCTCTTCACTAAGCTGCCCAATTGGTACTATGAAGTTCTCGATAACAGAAGCTCCGTGAATAAGTATTTTGTGCACTGTGGTAGGCATATAGTACCACTCGTATAGCTTAACGTATATTTTAGCCGTCTCGAGGCAGTACATATGGAACTTCTGTACATTAATTGGCCTTCCACTGCACATCGCTTTTAAAATAACGTTAAAGCGCCTGATTAAGTTCTCGTCAATACTCGAAATCGTAGCCGACAATGTAGAATTCTTAAAAAAACGTCTGGCTGTATTGCCATCATTACTTGTACCGAAGCCAGGCTTCGGCATGTCAATAATGATACCCATTTTTTCACGAAATTCCTGTTGTAATTTCTCTTTTCTCTCATTAACGATGGGCTTCATTTCTTTCGGGACCCTCCATTTTTTCACATCAAGACGATACGCAATATGTAGCAAGCACTCAAAAAAACGAATGTTTGCATGCAACACTGACAGCCCAAATCTAAATTGTGAGGTCTGCTCAGGCAGTGTTGTTCCCAGAGCCGCTTTTTTCGCACATGCGCATTAGACGCGATCTCACTAAAGTATTCAATTCATAATAAAAGAGGTGCTTTTAGATCCTCTAATAAATTAATTAATTATATAATTTAAAAATTAATTTAAATTGAATGCTTTAAAAATTAATAAGTAAATATGCATTAAAATAATATTATTTCAAGAATATTAAAGATGTTACTAAAATTATTAAAATATTAATATAAAAAATAATCTGAAAAAGAAGGAAAGGTATTAAAATAACTTTTTTAACACTTTTTATATAAACAAAAGATATTTTATTTGGCAGAAACACAAAGAATACCAACATTTGTTGCAAGGGTAAGGAAAACTGCCAAAAACCTTACCAGTATTCCACAACTCAATAACAATATTATAACTCAATAACTCAATAACAAAATATTTTTACATTTTTTTACATTAGTGTTGAAAAACAAAAATTACAATATTATCTATCATAAATAAAATGTATTTAATATATTTATTTATAATTATACAAAAAACAAATATATAATTTCTTATAAATTTTAACATTATAAATTAAAGAAACTGAAAGTAAGAACAAAGAGGATTATAATAAAAATAAAAATTTATATGTATTTATTATATTGCACATGTTTGTATATTTGCAGCTAATCAAAAAACTGCATAAATTATTAAACTATTAAGTTATTAAACATGCAAAGAAATATGAATTAAATAAAAGTAAGTTTCTTTGGTAGAAATAAATAAACTATGAAAATTAATAATGACAAAAAAAATAAAATTAGTACGCACATTTTATATTAAAAGTATAGACTAGAAAAATGTGACTTAGTGTGTGCTAAAAAATTATTTAATTAATTAATGAAAAAATTAAATTAAATATTTAAATAAATAACCATCAGATAATTGCGTTATATTGCATTATCTTCGGATAAATTTTGTGGATTACATAATTCTAAATGCCTTGAATCTATTTCAAAATTAATACAATTAATGCCTGATGCTTGAAAGCTTGACCGAGCTATACAAATAGCGGAAACTGTTTCTGTTGATAACCGATTTCTCTTTTTATTTTTAACATCTGTTACGATAGAAAAAATTCGCTCGGCTTCGGCATTTGAATGGGGAAGAGAAAAAACTACTGCAATTAATGATTCTAAATTTGAAAACATTTTATCCCCATTAAAATCTTTATGTTCTACTATTTTTTTCCACATTTCTGTTATTTCGAGAGAAGCTAATTGCTTTTTTTCTTCATCATTAAAACATAACGGCAATGTTCTCCATTCTATAGCTAACTTAGTTACATCAAAATCTCCTAAACGTGTGGCAACAAGAGTCAAATCTTCAATTTTGGTTCTGTTCTGATCAAAAAGAGCAATTTCTGGATCAATAAAAGCTAATTGTTCAAAAAAGGTATCTTTATAAGGTAAACGTTTTAACATTTCACGAACTGCCGTTTTATAGAAATCTAAACATTTTAATCTAATTTCTTTCGCGCAATCCGATGATAATGTTGCTAAAAGGTTCTTACATTCTGGCCCTACATATATCTTATCAAGAGACTGGATGTTAATGTCATCGTCTACATTTAAATTAATTATGTCTTTCAAAGCCTCAGAAGTAATAAAGTTTTGTCCAATTTCACGAATTATTTGATGACTACTTTTAAACAATTTGTGAATTAAAATGTCGCGTGATTGAAAAAGAGCATTAAATCTATTAAAATAATGTAATGAATATTTAAGAAATGATAAATAGGATTTTATTGGAATATCATTTAACTGAGTTAAAATTATTTCCGCAGATCTCAACTTATCTTCATTTACTGCTAAAATAAAAAAATGTCTCAAAGTTTCCCAATTTTCAAGTATTCTTATCACGCAATTATGCAAAACAAGCCACCTAGTATTTGATAGTTTAAGAATCTTTCTCTTTTCTACATCAAAATATTCTTGGAACTCTTTTAATGTCGCACATCTCTTAGCACTACCCGAAATATAAGTGACCACATTTCTAATTAAGTTTTCACAAGATTCCGGCAATTTTTCGCAAGCTTTATTAGCTATAATCGCAGACGAATGGCAAATACAATTTAACATTATTACGTTTGGTACTTCTAATCGTAAACGTGAAAAAAAAAGAATTTTTGCATCCAATCATAACTGATGCATTATCGCTTGCCATTCCAACAATATTATTTATAGGAATATTTTTACTATTTAAAAGTTCTTTAAAAGACTGAAAAATGTTATTTGCAGAACAATCTGCACCATCTAAAGCTATCAAATCTAACAACTGAGTTTTAACTCTATTTTCAAATGATAAAAATTGAACAAGAACGCATAACATTTTTATCTCAGATATATCCGTACTTTCATCAATTAAAATTGAGAATTTACGTGTTTGTAAAATTTCAACTAATTTTTCTGTTTTGCGTTTTGCAATAACATTTTTTACAATGTTGGTGCACTTTTTTCGAGCTAGTGAAAGATCCTGTACAACTTTAGAGTCAATACAAATATTTTTTAATAAAGGTATTAAATGATCTGCGGTATAAAAAGCTATATTATGTTCTGCGAAAAATGCTACTAATTTAATCTCTGCTCGTTTTACTTTATCACTATGCAGAACATTATCAGAAAGGAGGCTTTGACTTTCACAATTAATTTTTTCCAAATGTTTTATTCTTCTTGAATGTCGCAATAAATCTGTTTTGCAACATCTGATGGCAATATTGCATAAAAGACAAATGGCTTTATCATTTTCAGTAGGATGTGGAGCTAACCATCCTTTAAAAATATCCTCATCTAACCATGAATTTTGAAAATGTCTATTTAATTGTTTTTTAATAGCTCCTTTATTACTATCCATACTATTATTTTATTATTTTCTATCTCTACGACAATATTCTACTACTACAATACTACTTTTACTACTATCACAATTTACTACCATCTACTACTATCGTCTACTAATATCACAGTCTGTATCACAGCCTGTCCCTTGCAATAATCTATTTCTACATATAATTATTATTTTTATTCATAATATTTAAAAATATTTACTTACCAAGTCTCATAGCCTAACCTAACGGCTCCGGAGTACCGCCAAAACTTTCGCGCCCATTTGTGACATGTACGTTACTGGATTCCACTATATCTTACTAGAACTACATTGCGCATGTGCGAAAAAAGCGGCTCTGGGACGCTGATCTATATATAACTGGATAGCCGATAGGCCTCCGAGCGAGGTACCCAATTGAAGGTCCGCCATTTTACACGCCCGAAAGGCGCGCATGCGTACTTTGCGTACTACAGTGCTCTATCCATGACGAAAGTGATACTGTCAAATATTGCGTAAAAGTTTTAAAATCAGGTTTACTCATAAAGAATTTGCCATGGTGAGGTGTTGTTTTTGTGGAAGCATTCAAAAAAAAATATGTGGACGAACATATCATAAGTAAGTAAATTGAATAATCTATACACTATACACAGCATTTATAAAATGTGACAACTACAGGTTATGTTTTCGAGTTGATCATTAAGTCAATTATTTTCACATTTCATAGAATAGATAGCTAAAGAAAACTAGTTATTCGAATATATGTATAACATTTTGTTATATTCTGTATGATCCATCGTTTACAGGTTTCCTTTATCAGATAAATTCTTATTGGAACAATGGGTCAACAATATACCATTAAAACATTGGAAACCTACTAATGAAAGTTTATTATGTTCAGATCATTTTACTGAGAATTGTTTTGATAGATCTGAATTTAGAGTACGCTTGAAGCTTAATAGTGTTCCAACTTATTTTGAAGATTCCTCGGCAGTCTGTATAATATGCAAGCGCAAACGTTCGCGTCAATCTCCTTATTCATTCTTCAGGTATATTTTTTAAACGTTATATTATTCGACATTAGTCTTAAAGCTTAACATTTTATTCATTTTCTTTATATTTAATATCTATATTTATTTTATAATAGGTTTCCTTTGAATAAACCAGAACTCCTCAACAAATGGTTGGAAAATATAAATATGTTAAATTGGAAGCCTACTGAAACTAGCCGTTTGTGTTCAAGTCATTTTGAAGCATCTAATTTGAGAGTAAAAGGGAAATATTGGACATTGAAGGAAAACAGTATTCCAACAATATTAAATTCTACTAACACAAATTCACTTGATAGTACTTCAGGTAAATTAAATATCAATAATTTTTATTCTAATTTCTATCTAATTTTCATTTCTATGTAATTTTAATATTAAGAAAGAAATGATTGTAATTTCCAGTTCTTGATTCGACTGAATTACTTGCTTCTAAGGAAAATATTTCACCTTCAACAAGCAACATTATCAATTCACATTCATCGCACAATGTGTTAACCAATCTAATTCTTGTTAACGAGACAAGAAAAGAAAGCTGTCATGATGTTAACAACGTAACTATGAAAAAACTTGATAATTCTGGTAAGGACTATTTAAGAATGAATGATGAACAAATTAATATATAAAAAAAATATAACAATAAAATATATGAAATGAGAAAATTTATAACAAATTGTTAACAATTTCGCAGATGATGCGGAAACAGAATCAGCGTCCATACAATTCGACTCAACAGCATCTCCAGTTTGCAAATCTCAGCGGATTGTAGCTCATGATCATCAATATGAAAGTTCTCCCACAACATTGCGTCGTAGACTATTTGAATGTGAACAAAAATTGAAAGAAAAAGAAAAGACCATCAAGATGCAGAAAAGAAAATTGAATCAGCTGCAGAAAAAAGCATTATCTTTCCGAGACATGATCAATGAGGTTCGTAGATCTGTTAAGGTTCAAGTTTCTGAAGCTTGTTTACGTTCTCTGGAATCTATAGACGATTCAGGTATTCAAGAATTTTTGCAACGTGTCATCGATAATAGTAAGTCTAATTCTATTTCAAGAATGCAATATCCACCGGCCCTTCGTAGTTTTGCGTTAACACTTTTTTACTATTCTCCAAAAGCCTATAATTATGTGCATGATAAAATGAATTCAGCTTTGCCTGCACCAAGTACATACAATTCCATTGATGGTGAAGCAGGATTTACTACTGAAAGTTTTGAAGCTTTATCACGAAAAGTTGAGGAAGCCAAAACGAAAAATCAGAAGGTATTATGTTCATTGATGATAGATGAGATTGGAATTAAAAAAGGAACACAACGTGGTAGAGATGGAAAGGTTTATGGTCACGTTGATTATGGACCAGAATTTGTGCTAAATGACAGTTCAAAAGAAGCTAAAAATGTCTTAGTTTTCATGGTAGTTGGTCTTGATAGTAATTGGAAATTGCCCATTGCTTATTTTGTCATCAATGGAATTACATCAGAAACATCCGCGATATTAATTGAAAATGCATTAGTTCAATTGCATGAGATCGGTGTTGAAGTTGTCTCTTTGACTTTAGATGGGCCTAATGAACATTTTGCAACTGTTCGAAAATTGGGTGCAGTTTTTTCTGAACATAAAATACAGCCTTATTTCTTCCATCCAATAACTTCTAAACCTATATACGTAATTTTTGACCTTTGTCTAGAGTTCTAAAATTACCGGTAATTTAAAATCGAGCGTAATTTTACGGTAAATTACGGTAAATTACCGTAATTTTCGGTAATTTTGGTAATTAATTTATATTTTTAGGTTTGTCGATTATGATGACTTATTGAGCATTATTTTACACATTATTTGTGAACTTGAGCGAAAAGTACGTAATAATACATTGCTTATATTGACTCAAAGTGTCAAACAACAAATATCCGTCTCATTTCTCGTTTTAAGTGCAAAAAGTGTAAGCAGTACATGTTACCGACTTACCACACGAGCTGCACGAACAAACACCATGTATAAGAGAAGAGTATAAGACAGAGACGTTCAAAGTATAAGTGTGATAGCTATTCCACCAGTGACGTCACGATTTCACATATAAACATTATTAGATAAGGATTTTAATAATCAATCTGTTTGCTAGGATTTTAATAATCAATCTGGTTGCACCCCGAAACGCAGAAGTAATCTTAACACTTTCTTTTCAAAATTATCGACATCTTCCTTGCGTTTTTTATGTCGAATCCAATATCCAATATACATTTTATTATAATTATACGATAAGTGCAATCATATGAAAACATTCACGTATATGATAAAAAGAGACCGATAGAATACAAAGTGACGTGCGTGCAACGAAGACAATCACATTCAGTTGTAACAACTTTACGGAGTTAAACAAGGTTGGTACACTGGGTGACTGAATGGTCAGAAAATAAGCGAGAGGACAAAGAATTAGAGAGAGAGATGCCTACAAACTACACACACCATGCTACTGCCACCACGGTTTGAAGCGCCAAGTGGATCGCAGCCTAAAACTGTAAGGACTAAAGATAGAACCATAACTTCAAATCTTGTACATTAAATAGGGCTATTTTCTGTCTCACATCCTGTGTCAATCATTAGTGTACCTGTCATTAAGTTTCTATTTCAGATTTAAAGATGGGTCGCACAACATCAACTGTGTGGAGCTATTTCCATATCACGGATACTGATGGTAAGAAATCTGCTCGCTGCAAATTTTGCAGAAAATCTTACCAGAATGCTAACATAACCAGGATGAAATTGCACTTGAAAGACTGTAAGAAGTTTAAGCTCATTCATGGAAACTTAAATGAAGAGGAAGAAGATGATGAGATTCAAGCAATATCATCTGTTAGTGGTCAACCAGGGGTTTCTCAAAATTCTAAAACTGCAAATCAACAAAGTGATGCAGTAACTGTTAAAACTCAGACGGATGGAAACTTAAATGAAGAGGAAGAAGATGATGAGATTCAAGCAATATCATCTGTTAGTGGTCAACCAGGGGTTTCTCAAAATTCTAAAACTGCAAATCAACAAAGTGATGCAGTAACTGTTAAAACTCAGACGGGCTTGAAATCATTTATTGACTCAATTTCTCTTGATTTAAAAACTGCGGCTGATGAGGCCTTGGCTAGAGCTGCTTTTGCCACAGCTATACCACTCTGCACATTTCAGCATCCATTGTGGATAAAGGCATTTAGTATTCTTAGACCTGCCTATAAACCTCCCACTGCATATAATTTAGGAGGAAAACTTCTGCAAAATGAGTATGAAAGGATTATGACAGAAACTCACCAAAAGATTAACGAAGCTGCTTCATTAGCTATTATGACAGATAGTTGGACAAATATTAAAGGAGAAAGTATTGTAAATTTCATGATTTCTACACCAAAACCAATGTTTTTAAAATCTTTAAAAAGAGAAAACAAGGAGACTGGTGAATTTATTGCTTTTCATTTGGAAGAAATCATAAATGAAGTAGGAAAAAATAAGGTTATACTATTAGTGACTGACAATGCAAGTAATATGAAAGCTGCATGGAAAATAATAAAACAGAAATTTCCTCACATTATTACCATTGGTTGTGCTGCACATTCAATAAACTTATTATTGTCTGATATAATGAACTTAAAAAGCATGAATGATCTTTACTTAAATGTGAAAAAAATTATTAAGAGTTTTAAAAGTGGAAACAAATTAATTACTTTTAAAAAGAACCAGGATCTGAAATATGGCAAAGAAAAGGGTATTTCCTTAAAATTACCAAGTAAAACTAGATGGGGTGGTATTGTTATTAGCCTAAAGAGCATATTAACTAATGAAGCTGCTTTGCAAGCCACAGTCATTGACAAAGATCTTCAAATTGATGGGTTTGTGCGCCAAACTGTACTCGATGAAACTTTTTGGGCTAAGGCTAGATCTGCTTTGGCAATTTTAATCCCTATTGCTGAGGCTATTACATATATTGAATCAGACAGTGCATATTTGTCAGATGTTCCCCAAATATTTTCTGAAATAAATAAGGTGATGGACAACTCTCTCTCATCTGCTCCACTGACTGAAAATGAACAAGAGCAAGTTAGAATGTTTGTGGCACGCCGTGAAGAGTTTTGCTGCAAACCTGTACACAAAGCTGTAAATATACTAGATCCACGGTACTTTGGTCAGGTAATAACGGATGCCGCTGCTATTGAGGCTATTGATATTATCATTCAGTTGGCTGAGCACTTGAAATTGGATACCAGCCTTGTTTTGTCAAATCTGGCAGAATACAGAACTAAGTCAGGTTTGTGGTCTAGGCCACAACTGTGTTACTCTGCACAAAATATTGACCCAATTACTTGGTGGCAAGGATTATGTACCAAACAGCCATTGTGTCCTATTGCTGTTCAGTTTCTCAATCTTCCACCGACGTCGGCCGGATGCGAAAGAAATTGGAGCACATTTGGTAGAATTCATACCGATCTAGAAATAAGCTCCTACCAAATAAAGTTGAAATGTTGGTTGCAATTAATGCTTTTTATAGCGTCAAACGTCAATCTGGAAAAAAATCTCGAGATCCTTTTGTAGTTCGTGATTTACCTTTGTCTTCTAATTCTAACGAAAATGAGAGTAATGTTGAAACTGAAAGCGATAGCGATGTAGAAAATGATGAGTAAGATCATGATCTGATCATTGTCATCCTAATTTATATTTATATTAATGTGATGAGATTCACCAAATGCTCAACGAAAAGACTAAAGTCTGATATGGTTTTGTTTTAACTATAAAGTATATATGATTTGTTTGTTTTAACTTCTAACTATTTTATTTTTTAATGTTAAGAACGTTAAGGCACGGCTAATTATTTTGCAGTTTTTGCAAAGTGCAATAATTTTTTTTATAACTAAGCTTTAAGTACAAAAGCAATACCAAATAAAAATAAGTATAAGTATAAGCTCTATTTACAATGTTCCTTCGAAATGTTCCTGTATTTTTTTAAAATAAAAATAAACGTTATTCAAATTGAATAAAACAAGCAATATTTATTATAAATTATAATTGTAATCATTGATCATGTGTTTTTGAATTACGGGTAAATTACGGTAATTTTATTGGGTAATTTACAGTAAATTACGGTAAATTACCAAAGTTACTCGGTAAAATTACCGTCCTTTAGAGCTCTACCTTTGTCACATGCTTAAATTGATCCGTAATGCATTTGGTGAATGGAAAATTCTATTGGATAATAAGGGAAATAAAATTGAATGGAGATACATTGTGCAATTAGCAAAATTACAAGAGGCAGAAAGTTTACGCGCTGGTAACAAATTACGTTTAAGACATATTGACTATTACAAAATGAAAATGAAAGTAAATTTAGTGGCTCAAACTCTGAGTCAGAGTGTTGCCGACGCGTTAGAGTTTTGCTTAAAAGAACTTCAGTTACCAGAGTTCAAAGGCTGTGAAGCAACGATTGAATTTATCCGTTCGATTGATATTTTATTCGATTTCTTAAATTCTCGTAATCCTTATGGTCAAGGATACAAAGCTCCGTTAAGAATAAAAAACGAATTTATATGGAGATCGCGAATCGAAGAACTTTTGTCGTACATTTCAACGTTGTGAAATGGAGAAAATAAATTGATGTTCTCAACAACCCGCAAAGTAGGATTATTAGGATTGTATTCTGCCTGTTTGGCTGTGATAAGTATATATGAGAAATACGTTAAAGCACCAAATTCTCAAATGAAATATTTATTGACCTATAAATTAAGTCAGGATCATTTGGAATTATTTTTTTGTGCTATTCGGGCTCGTAGTGGTGCCCCAACCCCACTGCTATGCAATTTAGAGCCTCATATAAAAGACTGTTGATTCATAATGAAATAAAAGCCATAAATGGTAATGTGACAATGAAAGATTATACAAACATTTTAACAGTTAGTTCAGGTTTAGAAAAAAAAGCTTTTTTAGATAGATACGATCCAGAGGTTTATGATACTATGGCCAATATACGCGTATGTAACAAATATAACTTGATTGATGAGCTAACGATTGAAAAAAATAGTTATAGCACGAGTAAAACTAATTTCGAGTTGCCAGAATTAATAAGTAGTTTTTCACAGAATGCTGTTGCTTATATATCTGGTTATGTAGTTCGTAAGGTTTGGATAAAAATTAAATGTGAAACATGTCGTAGAACTCTTATGTGCTGTGATATTGAACCTAGTCTTAAAAACGGTATTGAAACTAATTATTTAGATGATGCCGCAGAGTATTTATCGTATAAAAATGCTTTGAAATTAATTATGACTAAAAGCAGGGGTAATTTGATACTTCCATCATTAGGCGTATATACATTAGCTTTAGCAACAGAAAAGTTGTTCAGAAGAGCAATAAATTGTAATAGAGGTCAAGTTCCAACTGAGCCTCAATTTGGTGCTATGTTATGCTCAAAGGTATTAAGAGAATTGTTATTAGATTCTAGAAGTGATCTTTTTCCTGATTTAAACACTCATATATTTGATGATACAACTGAAGAACTTTCTGGACATGTATTTTTGTTATCAAAGCTAATTATTAAAGAGTATTTAGAAATAAGACTGAATGCATTAGTTAAGATATGTACTAGTCGTCAAACTGGTCGCGATATCAGACGCTACAAAACTCGAGAAATGTCTGGTTGCACATATAATAAGAGTATAACTTAAACTTTTTCATATATATTTAAAAATAGATTTAAAAAATATTTATAAATACATATATACAGGGTGTCCCATGTAACCTGACAAATCGAAATAACTAAAAAAATACGCATTGGACGACATAATATCCAAAATAAAAGTTGTTCCTGTCGAAGAGCGTCGTCGAATGATACCAAAATTGACCCTGCCCCCGCTCCCCTGGGGGTAGGGTGGGGGGCAACTTTTAAATCTCAAACGGGAACCCCCATTTTTTATTGCAGATTCGGATTCTCCATAAAAAAATAAGTAAGTTTTATTCGAAACATTTTTTTTGATTCGTGACAGATGGCGCTGTAAACGATGAAATAGAAAGATAGTGGGGGTAACGAAAGATTGAGACTGGGCATTGGATAACAATTTTTAAGAAAATTTTAGTAATTTTTATAACAATTTTTGAGGAAAGTACCTAACGAATCAAACTCCTCTCGCCTCTCACCTTCGGGGTGCTTGTTTTCGGTGAGTCCCCTCGCCTCTCACCTTCGGGGTGCTTGTTTTCGGTGAGTCCCCTCGCCTCTCACTTTTGGGGTGCTTGTTTTCGGTGAGTCCCCTTGCCTCTCACCTTCGGGGTGCTTGTTTTCGCTGAGTCCCCTCGCCTCTCACCTTCGGGGTACTTGTTTTCGGTGAGTCCCCCGAAAACAAGTTATAAAAATTACTAAAATTTTCTTAAAAATTGTTATCCAATGCCCAGTCTCAATCTTTCGTTACCCCCACTATCTTTCTATTTCATCGTTTACAGCGCCATCTGTCACGAATAAAAAAAAATGTTTCGAATAAAACTTACTTATTTTTTTATGGAGAATCCGAATCTGCAATAAAAAATGGGGGTTCCCGTTTGAGATTTAAAAGTTGCCCCCCACCCTACCCCCAGGGGAGCGGGGGCAGGGTCAATTTTGGTATCATTCGACGACGCTCTTCGACAGGAACAACTTTTATTTTAGATATTATGTCGTCCAATGCGTATTTTTTTAGTTATTTCGATTTGTCAGGTTACATGGGACACCCTGTATATATATATATATATATATATATCTGAAATTATTATTATTTGCTTTTATTATTTGGATGTTTATGTTATTTGCATTTTTATGTCCAGAATTTAATTTTGTTTTAGAAATAAAAAAAGTTCTATTTTTCTTTCCATAAATTTGTCTTTTCTTCTTTTCTTGCCATCACCTTTCGCTTTTCAGAAATTGTTTACACATCGATATAAAAAGAAACTCATAATTGATTTATTTCTCAGGTAACTGTCATCCCTCAACTTCAAATGACCAATAGTTTGAGCTGTACCAAGTGATATTATCTTCTAGTGATATCAAGGCATAATTTTGATTGTTTAAGTTTTTTTATATTGCACATAACAATATCAATTTCTTTAAAGTTTTTTATAATCAATGGATAACATTCTCTCTATTTGTAAATATTTTATTTATATGTATAACAAACAGAAAATGAAATTTAAGAAATTATAAATATAAGAAAACATTTAAAAATTCCTATCATTATAAGTTTCTTGTATTTTTGCAATTTAAACATAATATAAATTTTTTTGAATAAAAAAATATTGTCTTATTTTATATAACTTGTAATATTTTAAATACTTTTATTTATAAACAATTAATATATTCGTGACCGCGTATTACTAAATAGTAAGAATTGAAACTTTGATTCGCCTTATTTTTACGGTCGCGCCAAGATCTTTTTGGCCAATCAAGGATCTGCGCTATCGCAGTACACAATTAAACATAAGTTGCGCGTCGACACTGTCGCTCTTTAAACGCAACCACAATCACCAACTTAAAATCAATTTGATTTCAAATGTTGGTGTTAATCATACCCCCCATCCCCTACATTTAAATAATTTATTGCGAAAAATATTACCTCAGCCAGGATTCGAACCTGGAACTCCCCCATTCCGTGCGGGTGTCATACCAATTCGACTACCGAGGCATGTGATAATATTTATCGCAATAACAGTACACCTAAGAACGTCTTTATTTTTCGGCGTGACGTATATTCAACAATAAACAATTAATATATTCGTGACCGCGTATTACTAAATAGTAAGAATTGAAACTTTGATTCGCCTTATTTTTACGGTCGCGCCAAGATCTTTTTGGCCAATCAAGGATCTGCGCTATCGCAGTACACAATTAAACATAAGTTGCGCGTCGACACTGTCGCTCTTTAAACGCAACCACAATCACCAACTTAAAATCAATTTGATTTCAAATGTTGGTGTTAATCATACCCCCCATCCCCTACATTTAAATAATTTATTGCGAAAAATATTACCTCAGCCAGGATTCGAACCTGGAACTCCCCCATTCCGTGCGGGTGTCATACCAATTCGACTACCGAGGCATGTGATAATATTTATCGCAATAACAGTACACCTAAGAACGTCTTTATTTTTCGGCGTGACGTATATTCAACAATAAACAATTAATATATTCGTGACCGCGTATTACTAAATAGTAAGAATTGAAACTTTGATTCGCCTTATTTTTACGGTCGCGCCAAGATCTTTTTGGCCAATCAAGGATCTGCGCTATCGCAGTACACAATTAAACATAAGTTGCGCGTCGACACTGTCGCTCTTTAAACGCAACCACAATCACCAACTTAAAATCAATTTGATTTCAAATGTTGGTGTTAATCATACCCCCCATCCCCTACATTTAAATAATTTATTGCGAAAAATATTACCTCAGCCAGGATTCGAACCTGGAACTCCCCCATTCCGTGCGGGTGTCATACCAATTCGACTACCGAGGCATGTGATAATATTTATCGCAATAACAGTACACCTAAGAACGTCTTTATTTTTCGGCGTGACGTATATTCAACAATAAACAATTAATATATTCGTGACCGCGTATTACTAAATAGTAAGAATTGAAACTTTGATTCGCCTTATTTTTACGGTCGCGCCAAGATCTTTTTGGCCAATCAAGGATCTGCGCTATCGCAGTAGTTTCAATTCTTACTATTTAGTAATACGCGGTCACGAATCAAAGTTTCAATTCTTACTATTTAGTAATACGCGGTCACGAATATATTAATTGTTTATTGTTGAATATACGTCACGCCGAAAAATAAAGACGTTCTTAGGTGTACTGTTATTGCGATAAATATTATCACATGCCTCGGTAGTCGAATTGGTATGACACCCGCACGGAATGGGGGAGTTCCAGGTTCGAATCCTGGCTGAGGTAATATTTTTCGCAATAAATTATTTAAATGTAGGGGATGGGGGGTATGATTAACACCAACATTTGAAATCAAATTGATTTTAAGTTGGTGATTGTGGTTGCGTTTAAAGAGCGACAGTGTCGACGCGCAACTTATGTTTAATTGTGTACTGCGATAGCGCAGATCCTTGATTGGCCAAAAAGATCTTGGCGCGACCGTAAAAATAAGGCGAATCAAAGTTTCAATTCTTACTTTTATTTATTTTATTGTTTAATACTGTTTCTATTATTAATAACACAAAAAAATTTTATGTAAACGTAAGTTTTAATCAAACTCATTTGAATTCCCCGCCCTCGGAGCCAAATTGCCGGGTAAGATGGCGGCCGTCCTTTGGGCACGCTTCTGAGTGCTTCGAACAAAGGCGATCGGCTATCCAGTTATATATAGATCAGTGCTCTGGGAACAACACTGTGCTCAGGTCGATTACGTATAGACTGAATTTTGTTCATTTCCGTCGGAACAACATTGCAGATATAACAACGCATTCTGGATGCTTCGCCTAAAGCGTTGCATATTTTTCCATCTACCATAGTTAATAGCATCGAATAATTGATTGGGCCAATTTTTGATGGGTATGGCTCTAACTTGTTAATTTGCTCCAGGATGTAAGCGTCTTCCTTTTTGGAAATTTCATTTGTCTCGTGCAACCACTGCACCCGTATCGACCTACAAAAGCGGGTCGACGAAGGTCTCGGGTTTTTCCATATTACTGTATTCGAGGCATCCACGAGCTGCAGGGGTACCATCGATGTAATGAAAACGCTCTCATAAGAAATATTTTCAGATGTTTGTTGCTTGTACTGAGAATATTCACTACTCCCGTCAATGCCCCACTTGCAGGTCAGTATGAGACCTTCTTTCACCTGTAATGGTGATCGCAGGTTGCTAATGATGCTGTCACAGGTATTCGCCAATAAATCCTTCAATGGTACCTCGCATTTTTTCTCCGTAACAGTGATATTTGCCGGATACAAAGATTTTTTTGCATTCACAATGGAATCATATGCCGGATACAAATCATGGCCATGCTCTCGTGCATTACGTCGAAGTACCAGGTACTGTTTCTTTGTAAGATTCTCACTTATAATTAGTGAAAGTGCTTTCTGCGGCGACATGCGGATATTTGTCTTCGGCGATGTTTTCCGTTGTTTAACAATTTCCTTCACTCTGGCCGGTGTTATTGTTGTTGCCTCCGTTATCAACTTTGCAGCCGCCTCGTTACCCTCTGATCTGAAATTCATAGCTGCTGAAAATGCCAAAACGCTTGCTGAAGTTGACTCACGGATTTTTTTAGTTTTTCTCCGCTTCACTGTATCTGTGCATTTGTCGAATGATTTTTCTGGGTGACCGCGTGTTCCTAAGAGACGAAAATTTAAGGGGGATTTAAGAGGGTCATTTTAACCTAAACACATTAGTACAGATAAATACACATCGCACGAAATGAAATTTAATGTAATTTTTCACAAATAGAAAACAATATAGATCTAATTAAAATTAAATAGACTACTTACTTTTATTGGCTTCTGCCGAAATGGAGGTATTGGTAAGCAACGAAAAACAATATCGGGGAATGTTAATTCCGTGCTCAACCAAGCCGCGTATTTTTTTTCGAACTTGTTTGCAGTTTTATTGACGTCTTTCTTTCTCCATTTTTGGAAGTAAGGCGAAAAAAAATTGTTTCTTACGTATGTTTTAAGCGCATCAGCTGCTTTTTTATCATCATTGATATTAAATAAGGTTTGCAAATGATCAAGAACGCGGTTCTTCTTAAGATCAGTAGCTTCGGCATTGTTTTTGCACTCAACTGTCATCATCAAATTGTGCAACATTTGTCGCGTCACTTTATAGTTTTCCATATTTCTATTTTAGTTGACGTAAATAGCGGTAACGACGAAAATCAACAAAAATGTCCGCTGCACGCACTTCCGGAGTGTCTCAACAACGGAGTGGCGGATAGTGGCGGATGAATAAACAATCGACGATAACTTTTAACCTTACTGAATACGGCCACATCGGTTTCATAAAATCTTCTGCTATCTTTCAAATCGCAGTACAGATTATAGAAGCTAAGATACCATATAAAACGACTTTTTTCATCCGTCACGTATGAAATGAGACTAAGTGAGAGAAGGATGCAGTTTTTAATTTACAAAATACCATTTTACAACTTTATTATAATACATTGTATCAGTTTTCACCCAAAGTGATTTCCAAACTTAATATTCATTACTGTAAAATTATGTTCAAAGAAATAGTACATTTTTTTTCTTCATCTGCAACTTTGACTACTCACTGTAGTCTTACGCTTAATGTTATGATACTCATTAATATGTTTAAAGATGGTGGAGATATAGGACATTATTATTATCAAGTTTCAGCTTATTACGTAAAAGTCAAAATTTTGAATAAAGTTCACCTTTTTTTAGAAATCGGCCACTGTGCAACGGTTCCATTCCGCATCGAACAATACCATTTCTCATAAGCATCAGAAAAGGATGGTAGATTAATCTTGGGAAGTCTTAGATTTCTATCGAAAGTTTGATTCTGACTTAAACACTGTAGGACGTGCTTCATTTGCCTGAACATTAAATACGCTGCGAGCAGAAATCAACTCCTGAAAATTAGCTATTGTAATTAGGTATTGTAATTAGGTATTGTAAGGTTTCTTCGAATTCTGACCTCTCCACCTCATGTGAATCGGCTAATTCGACGGAATCTTGTATTGATCAATTTCCGACTGTATGTCATCGAAAAGTGACCATGATGTTTCGACTTTTGTCTTGCGCTCCAATAACTGCACTACTGACATATCACGAACAACATCTGATGTGACCGTATTAAGGGCTCTCGTGCATTGTGCCTTTATCTGCCCTCTGCGGATCTTTAACCTTTTTAATTTATCCTTTAGACTCATTATTGACCGACATCGATAAAGATTTAAAATATACAAGGATAATGCAGGAATGAATGATAATACAGATTGGGAAATTGGGCACGCATGGAGACTTACCGATCGCAATGCTGAATTGATTTATCGACTGATTGTGATTCTCTATCTTCACCTATGTGACGTCGCGACTAGCAAAATTTTTCTCACCAGATAATTTTTGTGTAAGTCCAGCTAACAACCGTTAAAGATCAAGATTGGAGGAAATTAACATCAGAATATTCTAAATTGAAATACTAACGTTAAAATATCTATAGTAATCAAGTTTATTAAAAATACTTTTCCTTCTATTCATCGGAATCTTTGTTCTCTGATGTAAGCTATTTTGTTATTTTCTCTCTTTCATCTTCGAGTATAGTATTACGAGTTGTTAACAGTTAAAAGAATTTTGTCTGACCGGCGCCAGCCCCTATCAACTACGTCAAACCGAGTTGAGGATGTTTATATGCGTTCTAAGAACTGCGATAACAGAGACACCAAGGAACAAAAGATTCCGATGCACGTGCAGCCATGAATCTGACATCCCTCACCAAAGAAAAATATAATAAAATTATTCCACAGGTTGAAACCCCGTCTCCAACACACACAGTCAAGAACCTTAGCAGTCAGATCCTGTCCCCATCCGAAGTTTCTGTACTTTCAAAAGGACACAATTATAAAAAACTTAAACGCAATCCGACCTCCACCATAGAGAAAAAAACATGCTCTCTTCTCAAGAATGCAGGTCTCTCCCCTGAAACTATTAAATACCTCATCCCTCGGGAATCCTCGGCTCTCAGACTCTACGGTCTTTCCAAGATTCATAAAGAATCAGTGCCCCTACGCCCCATTGTCAGCAACATCGGTGGATCCACCTACCAATTAGCCCGCTAGCTCACCAAACCCCTCCAAGAACTCACTGGTCTCAATGATTCTGACATCAAGAACTCTATTTTGTGAACAAAATTGCAAAAATCAAAACAAAAACCCAATGACATTCTAGTAAATTTTGATGTGGTTTTATTGTTCACAAATGTCCCAGTCCATGATACATTGAACATTATTAAAAAGTCCGATAGACTTCCTGCCCACCTCTTTCCATTAATAGAACATTGCCTAATCTCGACCTACTTCCAATTTCAAGGAGAGTTCTTTGAACAAACTTCTGGAACAGTAATGGGATCCCCTATTTCCCCTATCATTGCGAACATCTTCATGGAACATTTCGAAAACGAAATCCTGAAGAACGCACCCCTTAAACCCTTCGTGGTTCCGATATGCGAATGACACATTTGTTATATGGAGCCACGGCAGAAAAATTCTCCCACTCTTTCTCGCCTTTCTCAACTCCCAACACCCGAACATTAAGTTCACAATGAAGGTAGAACAAAAAAACCAAATCCCCTTTCTAGATGTGTTGGTTCGAAGAAACGGAGATGGCACCTTAGGCCATCAGGTATACCGAAAACTAACCCACACTGACCGGTATCTTCACGCAATCTCCCATCACCTTCACAAAAGAATTTGGTTATCAGTTCGTTAATATACAAATCTCTCACAATCTCTGAGCCAACTTCCCTGGATGAAGAATTAAAACATCTTAATCAGGCCTTGATTAAGAATGGGTACAACAGCAAGAGCATCAGACAACCAAAAGATTGAAGAACAAAATCTCTAGTCTCAATAACACCGAAACACTAGATGAAGAGAGAGAAAAGAAAAAGACGGCTGTCCTTCCGTATCTTCAAGATACGACGGAGCGTATAGGTAGAATTTTGAGTAAACATAACATTAGAGTGATCTTCAAACCCCAAAAGAAGATTTCTCAATTACTCCCTAATCCCAAGGATCACGTCTGGAAACATCAGGTGTGTACAAAATACCTTACGCCTGCGGAAAAATGTACATAGGAGAAACCGGGAAGAAGATCAGTACACGGAAGGAATACCAGCGCACAGTGGGAAAAAAGTACATTTTTTTATTCAAAATAACTTTTAGCCGACAAATCTTAATCGATTTTGACGTTTTTTTTTTTTAAAGAAAGCTCATAAAATTCCGAAGAGAATTGTCGATTTCAATTTTTGGAAAAGATTTTCGATTTTTTTTTAAATAAACAAATATAACGAAAAAAATGACCATTTTTGCTATTCGGCCTTCTAGTTTCTGATAAATAGTTTGAAAATTCTTGCTATCGCTTACATTTCATAAAGCAACATTAACCGAAGATATTTTAATATCATATATCAATGAAGAAAAAAATTTTTATAAACAAATAATTTGTTAAAAGTGGATATTTCGCCATTTTGACTAATTGGATGTCTTTTTGAAGTTATATCGTAAGTAATTTGTGTCAAAGCTATATTACAATAAAAAAAAAACTTATCTTTCAACAATTTTTGTTAATTTTTTTTAATAAAAAATTTAAAAAATGTTTTATGATTAATATTTAGAAACAAAATAGCGGCTATATTATAAAAAACTCGAGGTCTCTTTTCGTCGAAGGAACAGAAAGGTTACTCCCACAATTTTTAATGTAGAACCAAAAAACCAAAATTTTTTAAGAACTATATATAATTGGCTAGAGACTAACGTAGGGGATTTTGAAAATATTGAATTTTGAATAAGTAGTGCTTATTTGAAAAAAAAATCCATTTTTCGGTAAAAAATTTCACCGTAAATTGTTTATAACAAAAGAAATTGACAAAATATCAAAAAACCCCTACGTCAGTCCCTGCAGAATCTAATTACGATGCTACTGTGCAAATTTGAAATGAATCGGTCAAAAACTTTTCGAGTTATGTTTCCGGCCAACTTCAAACGCGTTTTTCTCGAAACAATGTTTTTCAATTTCGTTGTATAAGCTTCCGCTTATACAACGCGGTCGTTGTATAAACAATTATGGAATTACATATGATGCCTATCTAGTAGGAATTACACACACACACATATATATGTTGTCTATCTAGTATGCATAAAAGTTTGTTCTTTGTTACTATGAGAAAGAACAAATGACGATTTCATTGATACGAAGTTGCCCACTGAAAGACCATTATTCTATTGTCTGCTTCCTTTCGCGCTATGTTTATGTCTAGTATGCATAAACATAGCGCGAAAGGAAGCAGACAATAGAATAATGGTCTTTCAGTGGGCAACTTCGTATCAATGTAATCGTCATTTGTTCTTCCTCATAGTAACAAAGAACAAACTTTTATGCATACTAGATAGACAACATATATATGTGTGTGTGTGTGTGTAATTCCTACCAGATAGGCAGGCATCATATGTAATTCCATAATTGAATTCATTTGCTGTAAAAAAGAAATCGATAATTACCGTAGGTGTAATTGATTATAATTTTGTTTCCATCTATATAAAAAAGATATAGATACGTTATTAGGTATGCTGCTCAGAATTTAACCAAACCTGGGTGACTAGACTGTCAATTATTTTTTCTTTTGTGACAAATTTCTCGCGTTTTTAGATACTTAATATTTGTTCTGCCTTTATAAGGAATTTTCGTTTCGTTTCTTTTTTTATTTTTCTTCATTCTCTATTACTTTTGGTTTTGAACTGTAAATTAGTTGTTAGTGGATGTGCGTGTATGAATACACATATATTATTGTTCAATTGTATTATTCTCGAAAAAATGGACACTTTAAAAATAAAAAATAAAGTTTTAAGCGATCTGTTGATAAATAATCACAGTAAAGACGTGAATATCTTAGTGGATCACATTTGCATAGCAAACTCTTTAAGTGATGAACAAAAAAATCTGGTGAATGACAAATTGATGCGATATTTTATTCCTTCTTTTGAAAGAAAATGGAAGAATGCGTCTTATAACTTAAGACAATTTAATAAACTAAATGAAAAGTGGTTATCTTCAGACTTCGTCGTGAAATACGATTGTGCAAAAATAGGTAGAAAACCAACAGAGAATTTTGAAAGCAGTTCAAAATCAACCAAAAGGGGGAAAACCCTCTCACTTATAAATAGTTATTCTCCTATTGAAATTGAAAATGCATTTCTAAATAATTTGTGTTCCACTGGAAGAAAAAAATTAGCTGAGAAAATAAAAAATCTAATTCTTGAAAGTACTGAGGATACTGAAGAAATCACAAATGAACAAATCATACCATTTACTTTAGAAGAAGCTGTTGCATTAGCCGAAGACATGAAACTTACAAAACACCAATACGAGACTATCCGCATTCAAGCAAAGGCAAAAAACGCAGACATTTTCCCTCTCTATTTAAACCTGGAAAAAGTCAAGAAAGAGTGTCTCCCTCCTGAAGAAAGTATGAAAATAACAGAGTCAGGTTTTAGAGTCGAATTACAAGATTTATGTGATCATACGGTAAGACGTACTTTAGCAATCCCAAATATTTTGCCTTTGGATTTAGTAAAGCAAAAGAATGTTGCAATAAAATGCTTCTACAAATATGGTTGTGATGGTGCATCTGATCAGAGTCGCTACAATCAAAAATTTTCTGAAGCAGGAAAATCTGATGCAGGTATTTTCATGATGTCAATGGTACCATTGGGTATGAAAACAATTTGTTTTCAAGCAAATTGTATGAATTGTCCAGAATGTGCAGAACCTTTCATAATTTGGAAAAATGAAAATCCTGGGTCATCTAGATTATGCAGGCTACTTATGTTTGAACAAGTACCAGAAACAAAGGAACGTACTATATCTAAAATAGAACTGATGAAAGCAAAAATTAAAAACATTGCTCCAACAAAAATTAAGGTGCCAGATACTCGTTGCACAATAACTGTTATTCATGAGTTCGTCTTGACCATGGTAGATGGAAAAGTTTGTCAAGCTCTTTCCGAAACTTCAGCTGCCACATGTTACATTTGTGATGCAAAACCATCACAAATGAATAATTTGCAGAATCTTGCAAGCAGACCAGAAAAGAAAGAGAATTTTCAATTTGGTCTTTCTACTTTGCATGCGTGGATCCGCATGATGGAATGTATTCTGCATATAAGCTATCGCTTAGGATTCTGTAATTGGCAAGCGAAAACAAAGAGTCAGAAGGAGCAAATGCAAAATTCAAAACAACGGATACAACAAGATTTCTTTGATAAAATGGGACTTATTATTGATGTTCCAAAACATGGTTCAGGAACTTCAAACACGGGAAATACAGCAAGAAGATTTTTTCGAGATCCGGAATTAACTTCTGCAATTACCGGTGTTAATAAACAGCTGATTCATAATTTTGGTGTGATTTTGCAAGCAATGGCTTCGGGAGAGGCGATTGATACTGTTAAATTTGAAGAGTATTCCCTAAAAACAGCACAGCTTTACATTACTCTCTACGATTGGTACTATATGCCAATAACAGTTCACAAAATCCTTCTTCACGGAAGCAAAATTATCGAATCAGCTTTCCTTCCTATCGGACAATTAACAGAGGAAGCCCAAGAAGCGACCAACAAAATCTTTAAACACTTCCGAGAGTTTAACACTCGAAAATGTAGTAGAGAAGCTACTAATAAAGATCTTGGACGTAAATTATTGATTTCCACTGATCCAAAAATAGTTCATCTTCGGCAAAAGTGGAAGAAAAAAGTTATTTTACTTGATCCTGAAGCTAAAGCCTTGTTAAAGGAATAAAATCAATAAGGAACTTGAAATACCATTATAAAAAATGAGAATTTTACATTTTTAAAATTTTTTATTAAAAAAAATTAACAAAAATTGTTGAAAGATAAGTTTTTTTTTTATTGTAATATAGCTTTGACACAAATTACTTACGATATAACTTCAAAAAGACATCCAATTAGTCAAAATGGCGAAATATCCACTTTTAACAAATTATTTGTTTATAAAAATTTTTTTCTTCATTGATATATGATATTAAAATATCTTCGGTTAATGTTGCTTTATGAAATGTAAGCGATAGCAAGAATTTTCAAACTATTTATCAGAAACTAGAAGGCCGAATAGCAAAAATGGTCATTTTTTTCGTTATATTTGTTTATTTAAAAAAAAATCGAAAATCTTTTCCAAAAATTGAAATCGACAATTCTCTTCGGAATTTTATGAGCTTTCTTTAAAAAAAAAAAACGTCAAAATCGATTAAGATTTGTCGGCTAAAAGTTATTTTGAATAAAAAAATGTACTTTTTTCCCACTGTGCGCCGTCTCCCCGAAGGAAGCTTTGAGCCTCCCGGTGGACGACGGGGGGAGGGGGGGGAGACTCCCCTCTTCCTCCGCAGGGGGTGGGAGCCTCCAATGTGGAGACACCCGTGGTAGATCCCACTCCTTATAGGGTGGCGGAAGAAGTAGGGGGGGAGACGGAGGATGCGAAGTTATCCCGTCTCCTCCCCACAGTTAGCCTTACAAGGCTAACCGATAAAGCGGAGGGGTCGGTAGCGGTGGCCGCCCCAATGACTATCCTCCCGGCCAGTAAGTCTGCGGCCGGGGGAAAGAAACCCAAGGGGGGAGCAAAGGTTCCCCCAAGGTTGAGGTCCAGAAAGGACCCAAGGGAGGTACTATGGTTTCCCCCAAGGTCGAGGACCAGGAGGGGTCCAAGGGGGGAGCCAAGGTTCCCCCCAAGGTTAAGGATAAAGGAGGGTTGACTACCCCCCTTAAAAAATTGAAGGAGGCGTCAGCTTCTCCGGGGCCGTCTGGGGGAGAGGTGGAGTTGGGGGGATGAGACCTGTCTCTTTCTCCCTCCCCCACCGATCCTGTGTGGTCAATTCTTTGGACCACTATTTGACGGTCTTGGAGAACCGCACCATCCCTCCACATCCGGATACGTTGTGGAGGATGGTGACAGAGGCGGTCGGACACAGAGACCCCCGCATTGCAAGGGGTCTCCGCAGGACCAAGGAGGGGGACAAGGAGACGCAGTTCACCGCCTTTACCCTCCCCCGAGGTATGGAGAGCGTCGACGTGATAAGGGGCGCCATCACTAAGTTGGCAACGGAGAACCCAGGCTGGGAACTCCGTTGCCATGTGACGTCGCCCCACGGTTGGCGCTCCAATGTGGCGACTGCGGGGAAGTCGGGGGTAAGGGCCACACAAGCCCCCCTCGACTTCCGCGCTGGGGCTAACAGGTTCTTCGTGGATGGGCTGGAGGAGGGGGAGGATCCCCCTTCCCCTATTGACCTCCACCCAAAAGCCACAAGGAACCAAAAAAAGAAAAGGAAGTGACTGGGGGCGGGGGCCCCCAGCCACTTCTGGCCCCCCAAACACCGGGTGGGCGGCTCCCCCTTCCATCCGGGGGAAGCGGGGGGAAGGTTGGTGGTGACCCGACCTTCCCCGGGATTGGCAGCCAGTTGGCTAGGGGGAGGAGTCTAACTCCCCCCCCCCCCGGGTAGGGGCCAGTAATGGCCGTGCCCGAGAGAGAGCAGGACGAATGCCTTTAAGGTGATACCCTGCTCCCCCTCATTATGGGCTTGAGAAGGTCACCCGGTGGAGTTTTAGCGGGTATGCCGGGGGAATCTCTTTTTCCCCCGGAGATTTCTGCATAACCCTAGGGGTCCCCCCGGACCTCTCGGGTATCCATAAAGGATTTCTCCATCGTTAACAAAAAAAAAAGGTCAGCTGAGCATGCTAGCGTCATAAAATGCGCGAAATTGAAAATGTGAAAAAGAATACAAGTTAAATCAAATGCGCGGGGGGGTCCCGGGGGCGAAGCCCTATGGTCGGGGTCCAGGGGGCGAAGCCCCCCCACTATCACAAAACGAGTTCGGTTACGAAGAAAAATTTGCCGTCGCGTACGATTTATCGTGGATATCTCTTGTCTCTGAATTACTGTGTATCGTTGAAATCGATACGTCGTTCGATTGATATATACCGAATAGATCGGTGAGATTTTTACGCGAGGTAGGACGCTTCTACTCACGCGTCCCCTCACCTTGCGTCAGGGGTCTGTGCTAATCTTTTTGGTTTCTATTATTTTTAGTATATAGTAGACTCATCAATTTAGTAAGGCGAAGATTTATTTGACAAATCATTCAAATTTTGTGCACTAGTAACAAGTTAATTAGTATAAAATTAGTATAAAATTTAAAAATAGTTTATTAAATAATAAAATCATAAAACATATCAGATTTAAAATGTGGTGTAAATGTGTTTAGAAAAAGGTCACGTGACGACCGTTTGTTGGTAGAAGTTAGAAACATAACATACTTCGAAATGATTTTCTTTTGTTTTGTCACATTGTTGTTCACGTTGTTGTCACGATGCAGCTACATGAATTTTTGGCAATAACACACAACAAAGAGCAATTAATTGAGTTTTTAATCAAAAATTTTTTAATATTTAGTGAAATTCATTGCCCAAAGTGCAAGAACAAATTAAAAGTTAATAAAAGTAACCTTGTATTTCGCTGCCAAAAAGTGTTTTATGAAAAGAATAAACATAAAAAGTATGTGAAGAAACAATGCAACTTTAAAACAAGTGCGAAACTTGATACATGGTTTGGTAAATCCAATTTAAACTTAGAAACAATATGCAGATTAACTGCATATTTTATAATGTTGAGGCCTCCGAGATATAATTTTCTATGTGTCGAACTAAAAATATCTGAGCATTCGGTCGTTGATTGGATTTCTTTTTGCCGAGAAGTAAGTATAGTTTGATATATTTAATACATTTAATATATTATTATTTTAAATATATTTATAAAACGAATAAATATATAGACATTTATAACATTTTTAATGTAACATTATAGGTTTGCGTCTATTGGGCTCATTTTAATACTATAAAACTTGGAGGAGCCAATAAAATCGTAGAAATAGATGAAGCAAATGTCGGCAAAAGAAAATACAATTGCGGCCGAATTATCGAAAGAAAGTGGATCTTCGGTGGATGAACGGGGAACAGAAAAGATATTTCTTGTACCAGTTCCCGATTGTAAGGAAAAAACACTTATCAAACTCATTAAAAAATGGATCGTACCTAGGTACAATTATGTCAGATTGTTGGAAATCATACAACTGTTTAAACAGTGAATGCTTCCAACATCTAACAGTTAATCACTCAATCAATTTCATCGAACCAAATACTGGTAACTACAGATATTTCAAATATATTACTATCTCATATATCAAATATTAATGTCTTACAAATTTTTAGTTTAACTACTATTATATTTATTATTATATTTATGTACACAACATAAAATTTAATATTACATATTTGTTGTTTATTATAGGAGCTCACACTCCACATATTGAACGTTTGGAGAGAAGTCAGAGCTAATATTCCACGATATGGAATTCGTACGACACACCTCATGGGATATTTAGCTGAATATCTCTTCAAACGCGTTCATCAAACATGAAGATCGTATAAGCAGTTTTTTCCGTACGATTGCGAAATTATATCCACCGAAGACTTTCCATGTGTAACAGTGGATTTCTGTGCTGCGGATAGCCGCGGTTATCCAAAGTTCGGGCGGTGGAATCGAAGGCTGAGTGAAATAGGCGTGCGTTTATATCTTACAACTAGGCTTTATTATATGACTAACTTATACATTAACTTATATACTAACTTATCTCTAATATGTACAAGTCCGGTATTGCCGGCTTTAGAATTCGCAGTTGGCGCTGGTGCGCGTGAATGCGGCTTAATGCCGTGGGATGAATTCGGTTCGGTCCGTCGGAGTTCGCGGTGTCTCGGCGGCGCGACGCTGATCGCGGAGATCGGGCGGAATCGGCGGGTCTCGCGGTGTTTCGGCGGCGCGGCTCAGCTCGCGGAGATCGGGCGCAGTCGTCGAACTTCGCGGTGTTTCGGCGGCGCGGCTCCGGCTACGGAGATCGGGCGGACTCGGCGGATTCCATCCTGTGTCGGTGATTCGGATGCGGATTAATCGTACGGCGAATTAAGGGATGATTCGGAAAGGTGGAGGCCTCTCATCACGAGGCGGGGTTGCCGCTCAGCCCGCGGTATGCCACTCAACACGTGGACTTCGGATAGCTACTCAGCTCGTAGCTGGCTTCGTATGCGGATAGGTAACTGTCGCTCAACTCGCGACTCTCGGTGATGCTCAACTCGCACCCTGGAGGAATTGCTTGTTCAGCACACAAGCGGATAGGATCCGGAGACTATGTCCCGGTGGATAGACCTGCTCAACTCGCTGGTCGGAAGGAACATGCTTAATACCGCAAATCCTGTGGTATATATACCCGCAGGTCGGTGGCGAGCGGGTTGGTGCGGCGCGGAAATAATTGTTTATGTCGGGGGTGACAGGACGCGTTTGTTACTCGGAACGCTTCGTTACACCTCCCCCTTCGCAGATTCAAACTCGCTAATACAAGGAACGACTTTATTGAGGCGATCTTACAGTATACTGCCCGTTGGGCTTTCGGCGGATGATATACGTGCCCTGGCTCGTGCGGTGGCGGTAACGTCCACCGATGCGTATTCGGCCCCATGGTATGCCTCGGATGGCGGTTTCTGGCAGGGTGCTATACCCTGCGACCGGCATGTCTGCGGTGGCGATGGGTGTTGGTCCCGGCGATGGTTCTAGCGCGGGAGGCCCCGGCGGTGGTGGCTGGCTGGTGGCTGAGTCCGGGCGGCTGTCGGTGGTCTCTGGCTCGTCCAGATCCGAGAGCGATCCGAAGAGCTCCTCGAGCTCGGTGGTCAGAGCAGAAGCCACCTGAACGGTCTCGGCGGAACAGCTGCTCTTGTCGGGAGGCGGTGGAACGGCCTCGGATTCTTGCAGGTGGTAGGCCCCGGCTCTCCAGGCTTACCGAGGGTCGTGCACGCGGTGTGGCCTCCGGCGGGGGAACTCGTCTCGGTCGCTGCGGTGGTTCCAGCGGCTTGCCCTCTTTTGCTTTTGCCATCCTTGTTCGCGCTCTGTACGTTCTCTGGCTCGTTATCGTTCGTATCGTCCTCTTATACCCGGTCGTTGTTTGTTGGTCTCGGGCAGTCTTTCAAATCCTTTATGTGCGCTGTCTCTATTCGTCATTCATTGTTGACGTCACGGATCCGTACGATAACCGGGGAGATGTACTCCTGTACGGCGTATGGCCCAGCGTAGCGCGGCGCGAGTTTTCCGGCGAATCCGGTGTCGGCGTGGGATAGCGGGTGCTCCCTTGAGCACGTGGCCGATGGCGGGTTTCCATTCTCTGCGGCGGAGGTTATAGTATTTTTCTTGCCGCGTCGTCGCCTCGCGTTGCTGTTTCAGAGCTTCCTCAAATTTGGCTCGCAGCTTCTCGGTCTCTCGTACGCGCGCCGTCGGGCGGGCCGGTGTCTTCGCGTCGTCGGGCAGGCCGCTTTCATGCTGCGCGCGCAGTGTGCCGGGAGCGGTGAGCTCGCGGCCGTACGTTAGCATTGCCGGGGTGAAACCGGTGCTATCGTGGACCGCGGTGTTGGCCGCAAAGATTAATTGCGGCAGTTTCTGATCCCAGAGACGGTGATTCGTCCCGACGTACTAGGCAACCATCGTATTGACCGTGCGGTTGGCTCGCTCGACCGGGTTGCATTGTGGAGAGTACGGTGGCGTCAGGCGGTGTTCAATCCCGGCGCGGGTGAGCATCCCGCGGAATTCGCGGCTCTGGAATTGTCGGCCGTTGTCGGTAATGATGCGGTGCGGACAGCCGTGCCGGAGGATCACGTCCTCCTCCACGCTTCGTGTGACGGCTGCGGCGGTGGCCTGTCTCAGTGGTCGTGCTGTTATCCACTTTGAGAAAACGTCCTGGCACATCAGGATCCACGTGTGGCCGGCGGAGGATCTCGGCAGCGGCCCGATCAGATCGATAGCGATCACGAGGTTGGGCGCGTCTACTTCGGTGTGGTGCATTAACCCCGCGGTTGTCCGTTGCTGGGGTTTGTACCGCTGGCAGATCTGGCAGTGGCGTACGTACTCGGTGGCCTGTCGAAACATCCCCGGCCAATAATATTTTTGAGCCAGCCTTTTGGTGGTCTTTGCGATCCCCAGGTGCCCGGCGGTATCGGCGTCGTGGCATTCTATTAGCGTGCGGTCTCGTAGCGGTTTTGGTACGCAAAATTTCCATGCGGTCGGTTCGTCTTCTCCCTCCGGTAGCCGTCCCTGTATGTGACGGTACAACTGCCCGTTCTCGACGCGGTAATCCGGATGTTTACGTGGCTCTTGCTGGACGGCTTCCGTCATCCGGTTATACCATGCGCATTTCTCCTCTGGTGCGATGGCCGCGAGGTCCCAGTCTGTAGCCTCGGCTACCTCCTCCCCCTCGCCTAGAGGCTGGCGCGACAGCGCATCTGGCACATAATTCAGGGCCCCCTTCCGGTATTCTACGTCGAACTCGTGTTGTTGCAGGGCCACAGTCCATCGTGCTAATCGTCCGGTTGGGTTTTCTAGTCCGCGGAGCCAGCGTAGCGAGAAGTGGTCGGTGATGACCTTGAAGCGGTATCCTTCCAAGTATGGCCTCATCTTTTCTATACCCCACACGACGGCGAGGCACTCCTTTTCAGTGGCGGAGTAGTGTTTTTCCGCAGTCCGTAACGTCCGGCTGGCGTATGCTACGACCCGCTCCTGGCCGTTGACGTCTTGGGTGAGCACTGCCCCTAACCCTACGTCGCTGGCGTCGGTCTGCAGTACGAACGGTATATCAAAGTTCGGGCATTGTAGCACTGGCGCAGTGGCAAGGTGGTCGCGGGTCTTGCGGAAGGCGGCTTCCTGCTGTGGGCCCCATTCCCACCGTTTCTTTTTGTGGAGCAGATCGTTTAAGGGAGCCGTTGTTGTGGCTACGTTCGGGACGAACCTGCGGTACCACGACACCATCCCAAGAAATCGGCGCAGCGCGGGCAGTGTCGTCGGAGGTGGTATTTCAAGGATCGCTCGGACCTTCTCCGGATCGGTTCTCAGGCCTTGCTGGTCAACGACGTGGCCCAGGTATCTAAGGCTCGTCCGTCCGAACTGGCACTTGTCCGTGTTTATCCGCAGGTTGGCTTGCAGCAGTCGTTGCAGTACCTTTCTCAAGTTCTGTAAATGCTCTTTGAACGTGCGGCCTAGTATCACTATGTCGTCTAGGTACGCGAACGCCCAGGGCTCCATATCCGGACCGATCACCTGGTCTAGCAGCCGCTGGAATGTGGCGGGTGCGGCGTGCAGGCCGAACGGCATGACTCGGAACTGGAACTGGCCTCGTCCGGGGATGGCGAATGCGGTCAGTGGCCGGCTGTCTGGGTGTAATGGCACCTGCCAATATCCGTTTTTCAGGTCGATGGTTGATAGGAATTTTGCTCCCCTTAATTGGTCTAGGATGTGCTGGACAGGTGCCAGCGGGAAGGCGTCCCGGACGGTGGCGTCGTTGACTTTCCTAAAGTCGATGCAGAATCGGTACCGCCCGTCCTTCTTCTTGGCCAAAACCACCCCCGAATTCCACGGGCTGCTTGTCGGTTCGATGCATCCCTCTTTCAACATGGTGTCTATTTCGGTGTCTATCACGCTCTGCAGCGCCGGGTTGAATGTTCGATATCGTTGTCGTATCGGCGCCTGTTCTTCTTTTAGGCGGATGCGGTGCTCGGCCAACGTGGTGGTTCCCCGGCACTTTTGGAACTGCGGTAACATTTCGTCTAGGAGCTGTTGGAGCTCCTTCCTCTGACGTTCGGAACAGCCAGATAGTCCGGTTACGGCTGGGTCGGTGCGGTCGGGGAGGAGGGTGGCAACCTCCGGCAATGTCCACTGGAATCCGGCCTTGCTCAGGAGCTTGATCCCGGCGATGACGTCTGGGTTGAGTCCTGCCAGCACGTGGAAGGTTTGTTGTCCGTGGTAATGCCCCATTCGGACCGGAGCGACGATTTCCTCGGTGATGGTGGCCTTCCGGCCATTCGCCAAGTATACCGTGGCGTTGATGCGGCGGTGGCGGGCGTAGGGGCGGATGCGGGCGGCCAGCTCCTCGGAGATATACGAGAGGACCGCCCCGCAATCCAACAATGCCGTGTGCTGCCCCCCGAGTATCTTGATTACCCCCCTGGGTCGGGGGTCGATGGTGTTGTCGGGGTCGATGCTCGGTAGGGACGGTGTCAGATGGCGGCGTCCTTTTCGGCATCGGTTGCCGGCCGGGGAGCTCCCCTGGTATCCTCGGCCCTCGTTGCGTTTCCCGCCCCGTGGCAGTTGCGGGTTAACACACCTTCCTTCCCGCACTGTGAACAAAAGAGTTTAGCCGGGCGGCGGCAGAACCGGCGGGTGTGACCCCTCTGGCCACAGTTCCAGCAGCACTCCTGCGGACGGTATCCGGGTGTTACGGCGGCGGCGGCGGTGGCGGCGGCGGCGGTCTTCTCCTTTGCTGGCTGGTACGTTTTTTCGTAGCGCCGATTATTTTCGTATTCATCGGCCAGGCTCAACATCTCGGTCAGGTTTCTGAAATCGCTTCGCCGGACGTAGAAGCGATATTCCGGGCGTAAATTGAAGTAGATCCGCTCGAGCTGATCTTCCGTGCTCATCTGGCCGTGTCGGCGCATGAGTGTCTGTATGGCGGTGACGTATTCCCGCGCGGTCTCCTTCGGTTCCTGAATGCGTCGTGCAATGGTCTCCTCTGCTTCGAATCGGCTTCGAGCGGGCACGTAATTTTGCCGGAAGCTTGTTTCAAAGTCCTTCCACGAATGCCAGTCCCCGCAGTTGTTGCGATACCATAGAAGAGCCTGGTCTTTAAAGAGGAGCGGTAAACATTTGCGGAGCTGCTCCCGCGTCAAGCCGTAGCTATCCCTAAGATCTTCAAGCCGCTCAAGGAAGGCGATGCCATCCTTGCCGTCAAACTGGCAGCCCCACTTGCGAACGGTATCTAATAGAGCGGTGGTCTCCGCGAGCGTACTACCGGCTCGGCGGGCGCCTCGGTTTGCGGAAGTTTCGTCCTCGTCTTCCTCGTCCGTGTCTCCTCCGGTCTCGCTCTTGGATTTCGCGCCTGGCTCCTCGTGGATACACTGTAACAGACGTGTGCGCAGTTCGTCTCGCCCCCCTTCGGTCGGAAGACCCCTATTCGCGAGCTCTTCAATGAGCTCATCCTTTTGTAAACGATGCACCCACCCGGTGGTGGTCGGCGGTCGCATTTTCGCGGCGCGGGTTCGCCTACTCAACCTTCGAGTCCCTGTTCGGGCGCCATTTGTAACAGTGGATTTCTGTGCTGCGGATAGCCGCGGTTATCCAAAGTTCGGGCGGTGGAATCGAAGGCTGAGTGAAATAGGCGTGCGTTTATATCTTACAACTAGGCTTTATTATATGACTAACTTATACATTAACTTATATACTAACTTATCTCTAATATGTACAAGTCCGGTATTGCCGGCTTTAGAATTCGCAGTTGGCGCTGGTGCGCGTGAATGCGGCTTAATGCCGTGGGATGAATTCGGTTCGGTCCGTCGGAGTTCGCGGTGTCTCGGCGGCGCGACGCTGATCGCGGAGATCGGGCGGAATCGGCGGGTCTCGCGGTGTTTCGGCGGCGCGGCTCAGCTCGCGGAGATCGGGCGCAGTCGTCGAACTTCGCGGTGTTTCGGCGGCGCGGCTCCGGCTACGGAGATCGGGCGGACTCGGCGGATTCCATCCTGTGTCGGTGATTCGGATGCGGATTAATCGTACGGCGAATTAAGGGATGATTCGGAAAGGTGGAGGCCTCTCATCACGAGGCGGGGTTGCCGCTCAGCCCGCGGTATGCCACTCAACACGTGGACTTCGGATAGCTACTCAGCTCGTAGCTGGCTTCGTATGCGGATAGGTAACTGTCGCTCAACTCGCGACTCTCGGTGATGCTCAACTCGCACCCTGGAGGAATTGCTTGTTCAGCACACAAGCGGATAGGATCCGGAGACTATGTCCCGGTGGATAGACCTGCTCAACTCGCTGGTCGGAAGGAACATGCTTAATACCGCAAATCCTGTGGTATATATACCCGCAGGTCGGTGGCGAGCGGGTTGGTGCGGCGCGGAAATAATTGTTTATGTCGGGGGTGACAGGACGCGTTTGTTACTCGGAACGCTTCGTTACACATGAAGAAGAGGAAGAAGAAAATGTCTCGTAGACTACATGAAAAATAATTTTAAGTTTAATTTAAATTTACTAAATCATGTATCAACTTTCACACTTATTTTAAAGGTACATTGTTTTTTCACATATTTTTTATGTTTATTTTTCCCATAAAATATTTTTTGACAGCAAAATAGAAGGTTACTTTTATTAACTTTTAATTTGTTCTTGCATTTTGGACAATGAATTTTATTATATATTAAAAAATTTTCGATTAAAAACTCAATCAATTGCTTTTTATTTAATATGTATTTTATTTAATATTTTATGTATTTTATATGTATTGATTTTATATGATATTTAATATTTTATGTTTTATGATTTTATTATTTAATAAACTATTATTAAATTTTATACTAATTTTATACTAATTAACTTGTTACTAGTAAAGTGCACAAAATTTGAATGACTTGTCAAATAAATCTTCGCCTTATTAAATCGATGAGTCTACGATATATTAAAATTGATAAAAACCGAAAAGATTAGCACAGACCCCTGACGCAGGGTGAGGGGACGTGTGGTGAGTCGCGAGTAGAAGCGTCCTACCTCGCGTAGAAATCTCACCGATCTATTCGCTATATATCAATCGAATGACGTATCGATTTCAACGATACACAGTAATTCAGAGACAAGAGATATCCACGATAAATCGTACGCGAAAGCAAATTTTTTTTCGTAACCGAACTCGTTTTGTGATAGTGGGGGAGCTTCGCTCCCTGGGCCCCCTCAACTCCCCACCAAAGGAGCTTCGCCCCCTAAATCCCCTTTTTTTTTTTGGTAACTCAGGGGAAACTTTTTATAAGTACCCTGGGGACCCGGGGGAGTCCCCAGGGTTATGTGGGATTCTCCGGAAGGGAGAAGAATCTCCCTTCCGGCATACCCACTAAAACCCCTGAGGGTGACCTTCCTTAGCCTATAGTGAGGGGGAGCTGGGCATCACCAGAGGTATTCTTCCAGCTCCCCCTCAGGCGTGGCCGTGATCGGCCCCTATCCTGGGAGGGGGAGCAAATACTCCCCCCCAGATTAACTGCCAAACTCCGGGGAAGGTTGGGTCACCGCAACCTTCCCCCGCCCCCCTGTTGTTAGAAGGGGGGCCGCCCCCGGATGTTGTTGGGGCAAGAGGCAACTGGGGGCCCCCGCCCCCAGTCACCTCTTCTTTTTCCGCTTCCCCGTGCTTTTAATTGGGCCGAGGAGGAGGAAGAAGGCGGGGCCTCCCCCTCATCCTTCCCGAACCCAAGCACGAAGAAGCGGTTGGTTTCCCTACAATAATAACCAGGATGGGACGCCTCCGGAACCTCCGCCCCCTCGGAAGAGGGGGACAAAGAGGGATTCCCGGCAGACGTCTCCAACACCCTTGCTCTTGTCTTCCCCGGATAATTAAAAATGGGGGGCAAGGGGAGATTTCTCCCCTGACCATGGTACCTCAACTGCTCAACAGCCCAATCAAGTCTCTCGCCGCTGAGCTTGGGCTTAACTACTTCGAGGCTTTTGACCGCATCCTCCCTTGCCCGCTGACGGGTGAAAATTATTTCCTCCTCACCCACATCCCCAGGGGCAAGGGAGAACAAGGCCCCCCAAGCCTCCTGGAACTCTTTGCCCCCGAGGGGAACCTTAACTTCCCCTTCGGGTGTCTTTCCAACCGCCTTTCCCCTGGCCCCATCCTCCAGGGCCAGGGAGGTCTTGCTGACGGCACCGTCCACCATCCGCCCCCCCTCCGGTAGCCTATTTAGGCTGACCGCCGGGAGGAAGAGGGACAGCTTAGGGTCCGCAGTGTCCATCATATCCATCCAACAAAGAAGTGGAGGCGATTGTAGGAACCGGGGGAGAGGGGCAAAACCCTCGCCCTCCCCGGATTCCTCAACCTCCATACGGGCCACACATGGCCCCTCTGAGGTGGATCCCCCAGAAGGAGGATCCACTTCCATCACCTCCGCCTGGGGAGGAGGCACCCCGACTAAGGGCGGGAGCTCCTCCCCAGGTACCAAAGGAGGGGTAATACCCCCCCTCCTTTCTTCCTCCTCGTCCTCTTCTTCTTCCCCCCCTTCGGGGGGAACCACCGGGCACGTGGGCCCACCAATACGGTGGGACGCCACGTGCCCGGCCTCCTCACACATGGGACAGTGCGCGGCCTTAGCCACGCACTGCCCCACCAAGTGTCCCTCCGCCCCGCAGCGGAGACAGACCCCGCTGCGGTCAACGGCGGAGGGACAATTCTTCCTAATGTGCCCCCTCCCCAGGCACTTATAGCACCTGGGGGGGGGGCACCAACCTCCGGGGAGGTCTGCGTCCCAATCGACTTATAAGGCGCAGACCTCCCCCCTCCTCCTCTGACCGCCGAGGCGTAGGACCCAGAGCAAGTCTGAAGCCCTACGCCTCCCTTACCACTCGGGGGGGCAAGCTCCCCAGAGCACGTACACCTCATCCACGGCCCCCCCTCCTCCAAGAGGAGGAGGAGCCCTTCAAGGGCGCTCCGGACTAAGGTCCGGAGGGCCTCACCGCTCCTCGCAGTCGCTCTGTAGTGTGGGGCGCCTGCGGCGCACGCCCCACACCGCCCGTCGTCTGATGACGACGTGGGGGGGGGGACACTACCCCCCCCCCCGCCGGCCCCTGGGGGTCCGAATCCCCTGAGGCGGTAAACTACTCCTTTTAATAACCATTTTCGTCCATAAAAATGTAATTTTTTAACGTGGTTGTCTTCCACGGGAGGTTACTTCGAAGACTCCACTCTTAGGTCGGTTGGGATAACCCCCCTCACGAGCCCGACCTGCCCGGGTTTTTTAACATGGTTATTCCTTCCATGTGTGCGCTCTTAAACCCCTGGGATTTCTCCCAGGGGAGCCCCTCCACAACGGCAAGGTGGCGCACAACGGAGGGGCCCCCTGGATCCCCTGCGCATTTGATTTAACTTGTATTCTTTCTCATATTTTCAATTTCGCGCACTTTATGACGCTAGCATACTCAATTGACCTGCGTTACGTCACTACGCATGCTTAGACAGTCTAGCATCGTCGGTATAACAGATATCCTAACCCCGAAACTGTCAATTTTAACACGTTATAACGTTTGTTCGAATAAAGAGCGACGATTTTAACTTATATATTCGTGTTTTACAAACCAAAATACGCAAAATAGTAAAGTTTCAACGAAAACGGTGAGGAAACCCCTATTCTTCAGTATTACCCTTCCTTTTACATACTCAGCTCCTATAATGCTAAACACTAACTTTTGTAAGTGCCGAAAGCCAATTGCGACGTAAATATGCTAGAAATAAATGTATATTCGCATATTCTTTTATGCTATCTGTTTGTTTTTCTATTTTATATCCTTCTGAAAAATATTCAGGTGGGATAAAAGGTAAAGTCATTGTCGTGGATAAAACATCAGAAAATGCATTTAAAAGATTTAAACTTTTCCATTTTCGAAAAAATGCCTACAAAACAACATTAAAAAAGTTAAAAAAATTTCGATTATTATATTGTACAAAAAAAAGTTGTATATTCAACAAAATTTTTCTTTATCTAATCAATAATTTAAATTGTCTTTGATTCATATTCTTAATAAAAGTTAAAATTAAACAAATTCTCACATAAATTTTTATCTACAAATATTTTTATTAAATAGTATTATTTGTACCTGATTATAATGGAACCAACATCCATAAATCGAAGCAGATGAGAAATGACCACTAATTGATGCACCTGCAGCATGTTCATAATCTAACATTACAAATTGGATATTCTTCTCAAGATCAGGAATTAATTCCTTAATTTTTATCCACACAGCATCATAAAGAGATTTAGTTCGTGTTTCAAACAATATAAAAACTGCTGCAATTGACTAAAATAATATTAAAATATAAATTTATTTAATAATTTATGAAAGATAACAGCTATTATAATTATTTACTATAAGAGCTTACTGTTTGGAAATAACGTATATGTATTGTATAGAACTGTGCTATTTTTGGAATTCTTGGAAGAACCTATAAGCAAATAAAAAAATATATTTATTATTGTTGAAAAAGTATATACAGGGTGTCCCATTATAAAACATCCAGTCGAATATTTCGAAAACCAAGCCCGGGAGAGAAAAATTTTTCAGACAAAAGTTATTTGGTTTCGAGGGGCCCATAAGATGATACCATTGGTTTGACCTTGAAGAATTATTTGAAAGTTACATGAAAGTCACCTCAATTTTTTTAAATGGCATCCCCTATTTTTTATTACATATTCTTGTAGCTGACTTCAAGAGCTTTCCAAAACACTATAATAAAGTATTTTTTTATTAAGTATTTTCCGAGTTATAAAGCTTGAAATAATTTCATAATTTTACATAAACTGTAAAATATCTCGTAAAATATTTACTTTTCGATGACCTTACCTCAATACTTTTATGCACAGAATAATGAGAGGAACCAATTGGTGTCAAGAAAACACATAGTTGTTTTTAAGAAAAAATATGCAATTTGTAACTAACAATTACATATTTTTTCTTAAAAACAACTATGTGTTTTCTTTACACCAATTGATTCCTCTCATTATTCTGTGCATAAAAGTATTGAGGTAAGGTCATCGAAAAGTAAATATTTTACGAGATATTTTACAGTTTATGTAAAATTAAGAAATTATTTCAAGCTTTATAACTCGGAAAATACTTCATGAAAAAATACTTTATTATAGTGTTTTGGAAAGCTCTCGAGGTCAGCTACAAGAATATGTAATAAAAAATAGGGGATGCCATTTAAAAAAATTGAGGTGACTTTCATGTAACTTTCAAATAATTCTTCAAGGTCAAACCAATGGTATCATCTTATGGGCCCCTCGAAACCAAATAACTTTTGTCTGAAAAATTTTTCTCTCCCGGGCTTGGTTTTCGAAATATTCGACTGGATGTTTTATAATGGGACACCCTATATACAGGGTGATCCAGGATAACCTTCCACCTGTAAAATGACATATTCCTGACACAATTCTAAGACGATTTTTCCTTTATCAAAATTTGATTTGAAGCGTAGTTTTCGAGTTACAAACAAAAATAGTTAGGAAATCACGCGTCGAGTACAGAAGGCAGGCAGGAGCGGCGCACCGCTAGCGTAACGAGGGTTCAGTTGATCGCCCGACGGGTGATTACCACCGCGTGAGTCGCTATTTTAATCTTATGACATAAAATTATGCTTTAAATAAAATTTTTATAAAGAAAAAAGTGTCTTAGAATTATGTTAGGAATACGTGTTCCTTAAAATAAAAATTACTTTAATAACAAAAAGTTGTTCCGGTTCGCCGGCCGTTGAACGCTGCAATCAGCTGATTGCTACACGCGTGTAATGCATGTGTGCATAAAAAGAAAGAGAGAGAGAGAGAGGGAAGGAGGGAGAGACATTCATACACATGCACGCACGTACGCATACACTTTTTTTCTCACTCTCTTTCTCTCTTTTACACAACACACTCTCTCATTCAGTCACTCATTTACTCACTCACTCACCTGCTCAATCACCTTGTAGCAGCGTAGCGAATCCTCATGCTACGTGTTAGGTCAGGTCAGGTCAGGTCTGCTGGGGGGTTCGGTCGTGGCCGGGGTTCGGTCGTGGCCGGGGTTCGGTCGTGACCGCCGAAGAGAGTGGACGTGTCGAGGAACGCTCCGTACACGGGGGCGCGGAAAGGTGGTAAAACTTGTGATTTCGAGTGAAAATATGTGTTTGAGTGAAACATACTGTGACGGAGAAGGCAGAAACAGTGAAAATTGTTCATTTGTTAAGGCCTTTGAGTGTTTTTACAAGATGTTAAGTGGTGAGGTGACAAGTCGCGGCGCCGGATAACGGTCGAAATGACACGGTTCTTTTTCGTGAGTGAGTGCAACTAGTGGTTAGCGGAGGAAGCCCGGGAGGCTAGGAGGTACGTGGAGTACACGTGCGGACAGCCCACGGGACTGCAGGAGGCCGAACTCCATGGAAAATCTGTAAAATGACACGTGAAAGAGAAGAAAGATCGACGGCCGACTGTTTTAAGGCAGGTGCACAAGGTGCAAGTAAGTGAGGATGGACCGACCATATGCGGGATGAGCTGAGCGAGAAAATGAACGCTGAACTACATGGACTGATAAAGTGAGTTTCGTGTTATGCAGAGGTGTTCCGTTATTAATACTAATAACTGTTTTGTTGTATTAAACATTGTAAAGTGTAGAAAGAGTGCCATCGATGCGAAATTAAGTATATATCATGTTGGCCAACTAGCGCGAACACGCGCGCACATTAGAAGATAGGCAAAGTCAATAGCGTAGTCGAAAATTAGGTTGGCAACAGTGGCGCGGTCGAGCAGGTGTACAAACCCGGCTGAGCACGCGCGCACATTTTGGAGATAGGACTTAGCCGTAGACAGAAATCCTGGGTGGTTGGCGTAACTGCCGGACGTTGACCACGTGACCAGTGTTGGGGCGGCTCGTTGAACATAAATGGATATTGTGCGAAGATATACAGTGAGAACGAGTGGAAAATGAGCATCGGAAGAACTGCACGTTGACGGTATACGCGGGTGATAAGCCCCAGTGTCGGGCCGGATAATAGAACATGCATAATATGCATAGCAAATAATATAAGATAGTTTCATTAAATCTAACTTAATTAATCTATGTAAAGGTAGACCGGCGTGTATGGGAGAATGCAGTAGTATACTTAGAAATAATATAATCTCTCTGCGTCAGTCAAAAGACCGGTGACCTAGAGGCTGTCGATGCACCGGTCATAGAACAGGAAAACGCGCTATTCACGTGAAATTTAAGCATTGAAATCGTGTAAGGTGCGAAGAAAAGACGCGTACTAGTGGCCCGATAGTGATAGTGCAAGTGCATCAGACAGTCACGCGTGACGTCAGCGGAGCAAACCGAGCCCGATTATGTGAATCATTATTACAATACATATATAGGAAGTGTATGTAGAAACAAAGTGTGGCTGTATTATTGTCAGAAGGATAAGTGTTGCGAGAGCATATGTATATATAGACTCTTCTCCCTGTCAATTAAAGACAAGCAGTACAAGGATAGGGTATAGGTTATGTGACAGTGGATATATACTGGAACAGATATCTTTAAAGGTGTGATGCTTGTTAGAGATGTATGCGAGTCTCTTTGTGATATAGATTGCTTAAATAGAGACCTAGCAACACCCAAAGAATATAAGAATGATTATTTAACCACAAATTGTATGTTAAAGTGGTTGAGTGCAGAGTGAGTGTTCTCAGTATGTAAGAGAGTGTAGAGGATAGCCAACCTGGGTGAGCGCGAGCGCGCATTTTTAGGATAGGCGAACATGCGGAGCGGTCAAATGGTTAGGTTGGTAGAAATGGGCATATGATCAGGGCTGCGAACCTGGTCGAGCACGCGCGCGCGCTTAGGGGATACACTCCGACAGTAGACAGGAGCCCCGGGTGGTTGGCGTGACTGCCGCGCGTCAACCACGTGACCGGGCGGTGCAGACAGCTGTGATGTGTCCTGAACGCGTAATCGCGACGTGCTAAAAATGTAAAATAATGTAAAATACTGAAGCAATTTCTCTGTGAGGCGTAGAGAAGACTTGTGGCGGTAGAAGGTTAGCGTGCGAGACTACTGACGCGGATGACAAACGTGGAATGTCTATGCGTGGAGATATAACCTATAGAACGACTGTGCAAGAACGCGGCGTGCACCCGCGCTAGACGTGGTGCGAAGTTAGTCGGAGACGTAGTATAGAGTTACTTGAAAATGAACTTGTATGTACAGTTATTTCCCCCCTTATAGAGACTATTTAATAAATCTGAATAAGGAAATAAAGGAAACAGCACGGCCTGTCATAAGGCATGACGCACTTATAGGTTAGGTTGTATATACATAGGATGATGGAATACATATGCAAGTGCATAATAAATTAATATATGTAGAATACAGGCGTAAATTCTTTGTTTTATTCAGATCTCCTCTTTGTTACACTGTAGAATTTGCATACAGACGCACTACGAGGAGTTGGGAGAAGGTACGAGACATAAATAGAACATTGAATCGAATCATACAGGTGTTTGTACAGATTAATTAATAAATGATAGGAGAGTACGCTATATAACGCACATAAGAGGTACGGACATTAATAAAGCAAGTATACGCAAAGCGTACCTCAATTGACAGGTATAGGTTAGGTTGAGGTACGTGAAGAAGGATTAGGGTTATCATGGACACGGGGGTCACTGGATAAACTAGCGACGAACACGCAAGAGAATTGCCCCTGTTTGAAGGGCCAGGTGAGCGTAGAAACGCGAAAAGCGTGGCGCGAATAGATATATACGATGTACGCGGGCGGCGATGTCAAAGATGCGAACGCCCAGTGCAGCAAACCATCGCGAGCACGAGCGCACACTTTCGGTATATGATTCGGTAATAGAGCATCGAATATCTGAGTTGGCGGGATTGTTGTGCGCAAGTCACGTGGTCAGGGTTAAGATCAGTCTGGCAAACTGGTGTGAACACGAGCGCACATTTGTAGATACGATTTTGCAATGGAACAATAAATTGTGAAGTTGGGGAAACTGTCGGACATAAGACACGTGATGGTGACGCGGCTCAGGGCAGCAAACCACCTTGAACACGAGCGCACATTACGGGGTCAGACTTGACTGTGCTACTCGGATAATGTTTCTGGCGGTGCGGTTGCCGAAATTGCTGCACGCGGATGACGTAGCTTGGTTGCAAGCATGCGCAAGAGAGAACGTGTACTTGCTTAAATGAATGAATGTTACCTATCTTAATTAATTAATAAAAACTATATATATATGTACATGTTTAAATAAGGTAATAATAGGGAATTGTAATTTGGATAAGAGATAATTAATGCTATGCTATAAAACGGATGTGAAACGCGGACGCCACTCGGCGAGAGCGCGGATATTGGCCGCTGTAGCAAATAGATTTTAGATATATAAATAGAATAGACATATAAAAAGAATAAAGTATAACGCGGACTGCGAAGCTAGTAAACCCGCCTGCAGAATGTATTATGAAGCTTTGCGTCACGAATTATAAGCGCAACGGGGCCGGTAAATGCATGTTGTAAGGGAATGACAGGTTGAGGTTAGGCTGCCAGATGACGGACGAAAGACCCTCCTTTAGGTGTCTCCTTTACAGATTGCTAGCAAAGAAGATATATAATCTAGAAGAATTAACGAAATAGATAGATGTATACAAATATTTCAATTAGAAAGTATAATGTACATAGGATATGTTTTAAGATGTAAATAGGTAATAGAAGCTTGTGGCGACAGCAGGACAAAAGCGTTACACAAATCTTCTTACTTCCTCGTGTAAACAGACTGGAAGAGTATGGAAAACAGCTCCTGTAAAATAGAAGTAAATGAGATTAGCATAGGAATGACAAATAGTTGTATAAATGATGTAATAGAATTGCAGCGGTAATAAAAGTAATAAACGAACCTGATTGTTGAAAGTTAGCATATAAACGTGCATAACTGCAAACGGAGACTGCCGTCACGATGTCGTATAAGAAAGTGACAGGTATAGGTTAAGTATTAAAAAACAAGCTAGTCGAAGCCCCAACGTTAGCCATATATAACCCTAAAGCGTACACTGAGCTTCACTGCGATGCAAGTTCCCATGGATTTGGAGCAATCCTGTTTCAAAGGCAAATTAATCAAATGTTGCATCCTGTTTTTTATTTTAGCAAACGTACGACTGAACCGGAGTCAAGATATCATAGCTTCGAGCTCGAGACTCTAGCGATTGTCTATGCATTACGACGCTTTCGTGTTTACTTACAGGGAATTCCCTTCACAATTGTTTCTGATTGCAGCGCAGTGACGCGGACACTCGAAAAAAGGGATATCAATGCACGAATTGCACGATGGAGTCTCGAGCTAGGCTTTGATTATGAGGTTAAGCACAGAAAAAATTTACAAATGAAGCATGTTGATGCTCTAAGTCGGTCGTTCGGAATTCTAGTCGTCGAAGACAATCCATTTGAGTGGAATCTGATGATCGTACAAAGCAAAGATCCTAAGATTAAAATTATAGCAGAAAAGTTAGAGAAAAGTAACGACCCTCAATATGAACTGCGAGAGGGATTAGTGTATAAGAAACAAGGCGATCAATTATTGTTTGTAGTACCTGAAAAAATGGAACCACATGTTCTTTACCGGTATCACAATGAAATCGGCCATTGCGGCCTCGGTAAAATGCTTGAAGCACTAAAAGGAACATACTGGTTCCCTAATCGTCGACAGAAATGTGAGGAGCACATCAGAAATTGTCTAAAATTCCTTTCCTTTTCGCATTTCCTTTTCGCCACGAAGTGGAAAAATAGAAGGGTTATTACACCTATGTGTAACACCAACGCACTTACAATATGAAAGGAGAAAGGAGACAGCTCGCTTCTTTTAAATGTTCGCTTACTTCCTTATACATGTATATTTATTCGCTCGTTTCTACATATTTGCTCGCTCTCTTTATTTCTTTTCAATACTGTGTAGGTATCGTAAAGACTTTTGATGTACGAAAGATTTCTGATACAG